>BMAU01005037.1:0-90035 GCA_019973935.1 Trichonephila clavipes | reverse complement strand
ATTTAGTAATGTCAATACTTTCGTCAAGACAAAGCGATATAAAAGGAGTGGAGTTAATGTCATTTTTTGTTGATCTGTAACATTTTCGTTGCTTATAGAACAATATTCGTGCATCTTCATTGTGTTTCTCAGATAGGAGGAACATCTTTTTGATGCGCTGAATTTTCTTCTTATCTGTATTATCAAAATCATTAAAAAGAGGTATATATGCTAATCAGCTTCCTTCAAAAACTCTCCCTCTTGAAAAAGGTTTACCGGTGCCGAGCAATGGCATTTGCAGCCGAGTAACTTTGCCGCACTTGTGTGACAATTTTTGCTTATATTTAAACATAGACGTCGACTGTTTATTTCTGTCTTTTTATTGCACTTGCAATTAATTTTTTTCTCTGGTTCGCTTTCCACAACAGGATTTGTGATTTGTTTGTGCAGTTTTACAGACGATATTCTGCATACCACTGTTCCAGAACATAAAACACACACCGTTTTGTCGCCTTTATTGATCATGCCATATTTCTCAGCCTACCAAGTTTGAAATTCTCTGCTACACTTACTATCTTGCATTTTTTTTGTTTTTCTTAACTAGCCATGTTAAATAGCAGTTAAAATCATAAATTTAACACAAAACTTTAAATGTGCAGTTGTGTCGAGGAAATTGACTATTCTATGTGCTCTCCTTGATTCCTCCCCCAGCCAAAAAACACCCTTATTACTGACTGCGCACGACTGCGGGCTCACGGGCAGATTTATTTTGTTTAGAAATTGAGTGTTTGTACGAGATTTTTCAGTGTATGCTTTCGCTTTTGTCTCAGGTCATTAAAATTTTTAAAAATAAAAGCAGTGAGTTATCTTCACCAAAGACTTACAAGACAAGAATTAGATTACATTAATAAATTAGATCTATACAAGCTGAACTATTAATGTAAACGTTAAAATACGTTTTTAAACAACTTGAATGTATTTAGAAATAGTTACATACACACACTATGCGTAGATAAACTTTTGCATCATTAGCAATTTATAATATACGAAGTATTACGCAAGACATAACAAACGAATCTGCTCCCCGACTTGTCGGCGTCGCGACGGATCCGGATCACTCGCGTTTGTTCATATTACTTCATAGTAAACTTAATTATTTTAAGCTAAATGCAAATCGTTTTTGATTAATTGGTGTGCCCAAAAATATTCTGTCGCGTGCCATCATTGGCACGCGTGCCATTGGTTCGCCATCCCTGGCCTAGGCATTGTATAGAATGCCCTGGGTATTCTATAGGATGACCAAAGCTGTTTAGGCAAAGTATGAAACAAGGTCATGATACACCTATTATATCTCAATGACGTACATTTTTATATATAAAATACAAATGTTATTCTGACAAAATAATGAGAGTGCCATTAAAAATTATTCGAAATACATAAAGAAAAGGAAAGTTGCCCCATTTACGTCTTTTTTATTAGGGAAACAAAATTTTCAGATAAAAATTAACCTTCTTATTGCAACATGGTAGGCTTGAATGTCATTTTTGAATTACATTTTTCTCCCAAAGACCATTCTTATTTTGGTACTTTGCTTTACACATACATTTGACGAATCCTTCGCTGCTTCCATTGGAATGAGCAATTGCAACTGAGACAGAAGAGAAAATTTCATGGTCAAGATTATCTTTAATTCTAAGCAAGTTAGGGCACAAAGTAAATTCTGATTTCCCATATACTTATTTTAAAAACTCCTTCAGAAGTTTCAAGTCGATAGAAACCATTCTATTTCTCACTCATTACAAGTGTCAATCTATTGGCATTCAGAAAAAATCGAAATTTCACAATAATGATTTTTTTTATATTTTTTTTCTGGCCAGGTTCACAAAAGGTGGATGCACAGTTCAGTATTATAATGTGTAACGTTTTTGTATTTTGTTTGAAAGTTCTTTCAGATTTTTATCAAGTCCTCCGTGTCCAATAGCCAAATTAGCCTAATGCAGTACGTAAAGTAACTCACAATGCGCGACGTTATACTGTATAGAAGTGCTTCCCAACCTTTTTATCCCCACTGACCGGGCAACGTTTGATTTTATAATTTAATTGTATTTAAACATGCCTTAAGAATAAAATTCAGTTACTCCAAAAATGAATATAAAGTGATTTTACATGAAATATAAAGTGATTTTTTACATGAAATATACAAAGTGATTTTACATGAAATATAAATTGATTTCCATGGAAAATCAAACTAACACTAGATAAATACACCCCAGTAAATAAAATGGCAATAATGTAATACTCCTTAAGTGGCTCGATACTATTTGATCAATGGACCGGTTGTTGTGGGAAGCATTCTGTATAACACTGACGCCTTCTTTAACAGGTTACGTGAGTGTAGTTTTATTTCCACCAAACATCACATCATAGCGATTCAGCGACCAATAGACCCTGGGTTCCTTTTTAACAGTCATTTTGTACATCAGTTATTAACTTTTAGTAAATAATTTCAGTCTAAAAAATACT
The DNA here is from genome assembly GCA_019973935.1 of Trichonephila clavipes. Classification (NCBI taxonomy): domain Eukaryota; kingdom Metazoa; phylum Arthropoda; class Arachnida; order Araneae; family Nephilidae; genus Trichonephila; species Trichonephila clavipes. Next base: position 87,533 of record BMAU01005037.1, on the reverse strand, counting down.
CTCTTTTTTTTGCAGCTTTAACTCGAATTTTCGGAACCTCGGCGTCAATAGTTGTTTCATGCCTATGGACCAGGGGTCAGCAACCTTATATCTGTGGAATGTCAAAAACCAATCTACCAATTACGATTCCGCGTGCCACACAGTACGTCATTTTTGAAGGAATTCTATTCCCACGATAATGTATGCAGAGTTAGAGATTAGAGTTCAATTAAATAGATTAAAAGTTTATCACACATTCATTTTGATCAATTAAAAAATATTTTAAAATAGAAATAAACAGCACAAAATATAACTTTCTTCAACAAAAAATAATGAGTTTCAGCCCAGTAACAAAAAAGACCCCGCCATGTAGGGGAGCGATGCACGTTAAATCTGTCGAGAGCTTAAACATCCTGCCGTTGGCGTAGTGTGTAGTTAGAAGGGGATACCAGATCAGGTGTCGTCCTCGTCACTTCACCATGGCTCAAAAGTACGAAATCCGTCGCCAAAAGCCCTCGAGTAGCTGAACAGTGCGACGTTAATATATTCACTCACTTACTCATTCAACAAAAAATTTTTAAAAAAAACTCGAAATTATATACATATATTATGTTTTCTAAACATATTTATTAAAATCAGAAATAGACAACGTAAAATATAAATATTTCCCTTCATTACAGTTAAATAAAAATTTTAATGTTAATTATTGCTGCTTCACTTTCATATCGCAAAAAATGTAATGTAATTGTGACTTCCACTTTGACATGATTCTAAACATTCAGTTGTTAAGCAATTTCTTTGCAGACTTGAAATATTTTTCATATAAGGAAAGGTATTTTACTTAGATATGTAGAACTAAAAGCGGAAAAGCAGATTGCATGCAATTTTCTCTCTTCAAACAATTAAATCTCTCCACCAATGACATTCAAAAAAACTTACAAAATATCTGTAAATATATCTTTAGAGTTATCTTTCGGATTTTTTCTTAGTTCCGTAACTGCCCATAATTCTGGAGATGTTTGTCAAATAAGGTCGATTACAAATTTACGAAGTTCCATTTATTCAAAAATTGACAAATTTGTTGAGTAGTGCTGAGTGCCACAGATAATTGTACCGTATGCTGCAGGTTGCCAACCCCTGCTATGGACCACGATTCCTTCTCCAGCACTACAGCTCGCTTCTCCATTTTCATGCAGGGCAGGAAAAACTAATTTTTGTTGAATAAGTTCAATGAAAATTGTGAGTATTTTTACACTCCCGAACAAACCGCAATGTGCAACTGACAAATTCTTAGCCTGAGGCTAGCTTTAAAAGTCTCGTGCCTTGCCACACAATATTCGAAACTAATGGGAGATGTATTTCATACTTTGCCGGTTTCTCATTAGCCATTCTATAGAATGCCTAGGCAATGTGTGAAATATGAATAACTTCATACATTGCCGGCTAGTTTTAGGCATTCCATAGAATGCCGGATTTCATACTTTGCCGGTAACATATACATGTAAATGTTGAAATAAGTATTTCAACGGGGGCCAGGATGTTTGTATCTTGTACACCCCGCTGTTGTCGCGCCCCCTACAACTCTTCACTTCTGCGAGTTTCCACATCCAGAGTGGATGTACCCTTCCCAGTAGTCCCGTTGTAGAAAGTGTTTCTTTGCTTAAAGTGCCTCTTTGTCTAATTTTACTTGCTTTAAATTTCATTGTTAATTTGTTATTGTTATTTACCTATGTTAATCATAATAAATATTTGTTTATTATGGATTAAGATCTGATTTCTCTCTCTTGAGTATCATACGACGTTAATTTTACTGTCGGCATCCCACCGCATTTAGGCCTACCACTTTCTATTTTCATATTTGATTTGAATTAAATTAATTAATTGTGATTTTAATTTAACTGAGATTTTTATTTAACTGCGACTTGTATTTAATAAATTGTGATTTTTTATTTAATTAATTAATCGTGATTTTTTATTTAATTAATTAATTGTCATTTTTACTTATTTAATTAGTTGTGATTTTTATTAGTAAACGTTTAAAATTAACATGAGTTTTCTATGAGGAATTTGCAAAAATTCAATATTAAGTAAGCAGGGGGTCTACCCCTAACCTGAAAATATGACAAGGGGTCTATGAGAGAAAAAAGTTTGGGAAACTATAACTTAAATGCTCAAAAACTTCGGATATGAATTGGAGACCGTTGTCACTAATCATTTTTATAGGAGTTCCATAACGTGATATATAATTCTCAAACAGGGCATCAGCAATTATTTTGGCTGAAGCCTTTTTGGGGGGTATCACCTCGAGCCAATTCGAAAAATAATCGGTTATTACTAAAATGTATCGATATCTTTTTATTCGCAACTTTCGATAGGAGCCTAACAAACCTAATGTCACTATCTCATTCGGATAACTAGTTATGATTGGTATTAAACGAATAGCCGGTAAAACATTGTTATAATTATGCTTCTGGCAAGTGCGCATGCCCCAATATAGTCATATATATACTTGCGCAATAGAGAAAATATCAAAGGTACCTTACTTTTCAATGTCTTTTTCTTTCCTAAATGACCCGCTTGTCATGAAATTCGCGCATTATTTCACTTCGCAACGATTGCGGAATATAACTCTCAGTTATCCAAGAGTGGTTGCATATTTCACATAAAACAACAAGCCTTCTACAATTCGAAAATCGCAAGACCAGTTCTCACAAATTGTCGCATCAATCGAGCTGTCTTCAGGGTTCTCAAGATATCTATAGATATGACCTAACTCAGGATACCTTCGTTGCTCCTCGATTAATCGTTCCCTTGACCAAAGTACCAAATCTCTAATCACTGCACACGCCTCATTTTCCCCCACTATACTTTCGAATCGACTTCTAGACAAAACATCTGCCACCGCATTTTGATTTCATTGGACGGTGTTCCTATTCAACATTAAACTCAGCTAGTTTCAACACCCATATTATCATTCTACTGGATCAATTTTTACCATGCGTCAACCTGGTCAGAGCCGCATAATCCGTTATCCCTTTTACTGGAAGTGGACCTCGGTAGGTCCGAAACTTATTCAGAGCCTATATCACTGCTAAACATTCCCTCTCTGTTACCGTGTAATTCCTCTTGGCACTATTGAGCATGCAAGAGGCGAACGCGATTGGTCTCTGTTCCCGCTTCAGTACAGTCCCTATCCCTATCGAATTCTCATTAGTAAACAACTCAAATGGCTTGTTAAAATATGGCAATTTTATTACTGGTGATTCCGTTATTACCTGTTTCATTGAGTTGAACGCTACCCGTCTCCTCTAACCACTCCATGTTTTCTAGACTTCTGTTTCAACTCATAAAGGGGCTCGCGGACATCTGCGTAATTTTTAATAAACTTCCCGTACCACTAAGTCATACCAAGAAATTTAAACACTTCTCTGAAATTTTTTGGAGGTTTCATCTCTACTATTGCCTTAACCTTAGACTCATCTGTGGTAATTCACTCCTTGATAAATACCAGACCCAAATATTTCAATTTCTCGCAACCAAACTTGCACTTATCATTGTTTAATGTCAACCCTGCTTCCTGCAACAACCTAAATTCCTCCCTTAAATGTTCAACGTGGTGTGCAAATGATGGACACAAAATGATCACATCGTCCATGTATACTCTCACAAAATGCCCCAGCACCGGTTTAAGAATAAAATCTATTGCTTTTTGAAAATTCGGAGCTGCATCTATTGGAGAGACCGAACGACATGCGCTTAAACACAAAAGTACCGTTCTTGGTCACAGACGTGGTTTTAACCACATCACTAGGTATTTTCGCTACCTGAAAATAGCCCGAGCACCGATCCAGTGAACTTAATATGTTCGTATGTGGGATAATAGGGTTTAAATTCTCAATAAGTGGAAAGGGATATCTTGGATGCTTCGTTATCTCATTTAGCTTGCGATAATCAACAGCAAATCTATAAGCTTCCTGTTTATCTGAAGGTAATCCATTAATTTTGCGACATAAAACAACAGGTGACGCGTTTGGTGATTGAATCGGTATTATTTTCTTTCCTTTAACATCTTTTCCACGTGATAATCAATGATACTCTGTATTACTCTATCGTACCGATAAGGTCTCGAAGCCAATGGCGTCTTATCGCCTGTGTCGATTTCATGATATAATACATGAGTGAGCCCTGGTTTATATGAAAACAGCCTCTTAAAACCACTTAATAACCTTTGTAACTCCTCTTTTTGTACTTCACCTAATCTCGTCTTTCAGAGATCAAATTCTAATTTCCCCTCATTTATTGGAATTACTTCAATCTGCGAATCCGGAATCACTAATTTTCGTTCCTCTTATAAAATCGACAACTAAAATAGAAGGATATTCCAAATCCGCCAATATGTGAAACTGCCAGTTCCTCATAAATTCCCGCATTCTGGTTTTTAATTCAACTATCCCTATATTTCTACACTTAGTACCTTGTGCCGTCACTACCTCGGCTCGAGACTTCCTAACTGTTTTATAAAAAAATACTTTTCATGAATCTCCTCCAAGATAAATGATTTTTCTACCCTGGTATCCCATAATGCTTTTGTAAATGCTTCATTCAAAGGAATAGGTAAGTACGGAAGTTCTACAAGAGACATGCATGTAGCAGAAAACATAATGGAAGGATTCCTTTCATTTTGCGATTGGTCATTTTGAACAACTCGAACCCTGAAACAATTTAGACGACCACCATATCTTCGGGCCCCTCGATTAAAATTCTCTCTCGGTTCCTATTTCGGAATTGATATCGTCTGTTACGACAATCGGATCCACGATTATCTCTGTCATTCCGGTTCCTGTTCTCGAATCCATGGTTCCTCTGGTTCCTCTAAAGCCCATTCCCTTAGGTACTTCTATAATTATCTCTCCTATCATTTTGTCGATCGAAATCTTCTGTATCCCTCCAATTTCTAATTCTACGATCGTCGAGAGATTTCCGACGCACATCCCAATCTCGTATATTTCCCTATTATAATTTGTACTCGAATCCTGAGTTTCCCTGGACGAATAGCTTTCTTCAAATTTTGAGAACCCCTGTAACAACTGAGCTCTAGTGGTGGAGGGAGTTTAAAACCTAAAACCCTTGAGCCTGAGATTACAGTCGAGCCAATATATGCTCGACTAACCCCGCTTCTGACACATTTAATCCCAAAAGCTCATGAATTTTGAGTAAACCATAAATAAAGTCGGATAACACCTGACCACTATTTTAATATGAGGAGTATAACTTCATTTCTAACTCCGACTTATTTCGAGTTGCAGGGAAATTTTCCGTTAACGCCTCTTTTAACTGTGCGAAGTCAGTGGCCGTCTCCTGCACTAATGCATAACCAAATATTTCGAACTAATCTTTAGGGAAATTAAGCTGCTCTTGGGCAAAACCTATTGGGTGCCATTGTGATACTTCCCTACCTGGGGAACCATCTCTTCATCTACTCGACCTAGATTTGATGACTCAAGCTAGCCATAATAAAGCCAATTTATTATTATCCAATTATATTGATCAAAGAAAGTCTTACTATAGGAAGGAAATCAGGAGTGATATATCGTTACCTTCAATCCTGTGTGAATAAGCACCTGCAATTCTAATCGCTTAGCTCTAAGTAAAGTTATTCTATAAATCTCTCAATCTTCCTTATCTTATTTGAATAGCTAAAGACCGTTCTATAATTACGCGTTTAAGTCTAGAACTTTACCACAACCTCACGGCGTTCATTATTACACAGCTTCCTTTACCTCATGTTACTAATACGATTACTAAACCTCCACTATATATACTAACTAATCTGAATATCAAGGTCTTGAGAAGGTTGGCTGTGAAATAACTCAATGATAACTCCAAAGATTCCCCTAGAGCAGGGTTCGGCAACCTTTTGAGTTAGAAGACTAAGAAATAACAATTTACAAAATTTCGAATTTTTTAAAGAGCCACACAATTTTTTCTTGGCAACAATAAGTACTAGCTAAAAGAAAGTTTTTTGATAAAAAAAAGAAACTAATATATTTATTCAAAAGAAAAAATATCTATTTATTCATAAGAAAAATAACTACTTATTCCTATATAAGTAGTGTTTTTCACAACAAATTACATAATATATATATATGGTATTATTAAATAATTACTTATTATTTAAATAAAAAATAAAAACAATTAAGCATTTACTTACAACACTAACTTGTACTTCAATAATAACCAATTGAGCAAACAAATTCAATGGGAACGATGGCTTTTCTTGGTTATTCAAGCAGAAAATTTAAACTTCGAATATAAGTGCCTCAAATCGATTAAAGCTGTCAATTTTTCTTGCGTTTCGTACATACATTTCTGGACTTACAACTCTTTTAACTTCCTTTTCAACTCTGTAAATTTTCCACTCCACAAAGCTTTACTTTTTAAATCAATCCATTGCATTTCTAGAGATCCAGTATCTATTTCAAATGGTTCAATACGGATTTCGTTACTATTTGTGTTGAGAGGATTTACTATGAATGCTAGAGTGTTTTTTTGTTTGTTTTTGAATTGCTTAAATCTGCAAGCAAATTCATCTTTGATTTTTTTTATAAATGTGCTGAATTAATTCGTGTCAACTATTGCACTGGGTTTCGTGATATTGCTTTAGAAATTAAAAATGAAGTAATTTGCCGCTCTCTGAATATATTCTGCAAAAGAATTAATTTTTCTTCGAAACAAACCCATTCTTCTACCAAAACACATTCTGAGTTTCCCTTTCCTTGCAGTTTTAAATTCAGCTTATTATTTACTTTTGCTGTGATAACCACCATAAAGTAACATTTTTCAACCATTTGTTGTTCTATAAATCAGAGGGATTAATACCTTTCTAATTGGGAGCGTATTAATTTCATTCAAGCACAAAGTAAAGCGTTTCAATACCTTACTTTTGGAAAGCCATCACACTTTATTGTGAAGAAGGCGGTCGGAATACTAGGTCTTCCTTTCACTTAAGAATTCTATAAACTAAAGATGGTTAAGTGCTTTTGACAAGATGCTGTTAACAATCTCCATTACCAAATTCATGACCTCAAATATTTTGATTGGAAACGTTTGGGCACAGAACACTTCTTGATGTATTATGCAGTGAAACGTAAGAATTTAGTGGTTTATTTTGCTCTGAAGAATCGTTTTTGCCCCTTTATTTTTTCCTGTCATATTTCTGGCTCCATCAATTCCTAATCAAACGTTTTTATTTAAATAGATCCTATTGTCTTCAAAGCAATTTAGCACGACATTCGCTATATCTTTCCTCCTCTAGTTTGTCCCGAGAGTGGTAAGAATCTAGTAGTTCTTCTTTCGGACCTTGGAAAGACATATACCTGACAAAAATTGCAACTTGTTCCATGTCTTTTATATCACAAGACTCATGTATAGCAAGTGATAAGGCAGAAGAAAGTTGAACATCTTCCACCAGCAAATATGCTACGTTTGGAGACATTTTAGCTATTCTATCTTGTACTGTTTTAGCGGATAGTGTCAAATCTTTGATTTTTTTTCCCAAGATTTCTGGTTTGTTTTTGAAATTACGAAACAGTATTTCAGATGCAAGTAAGAAGCAATCTGACATACTCACCATCTGTGAATGGTTTGCACTTTTTTGAAATTTCTAGTGATACTGCAAAGCTGTCCAGATTAACATTACTTGTAGATTGCTCCTGTTGCTTGACATAAAGCTTGAATGTTGGTTTTGGAGCTCGTAGACAGATTTTTTTTCATTCTTCGCCGGCTGGATATTTACCAGCGAACTGAGTATGTGTTATAGTGAAGTGTCTCTCTAAGTTTTTGATTTCTTACTGTGTGTGAGATTTTCGTAACAAATGAGACAAGTCAGAAGGCCATCTGATTTGCATATTAAAGCAAATGACTCCGTCCAATCCCGATTGAATTCTCGATGCTCTTCTTCAGTTCTTCTCTCTCTTTCTCTCTTTCGTAGATGCTATGTTTGCGGTAAAGCTGTAATAAAGAATTTTTTAAATTATTATTTAGGTATCCAAAACACACACACAGCAGATGACACAAGTTTTACAATTATTTACTATGCTAACTTATACCTACATAAATACATACGAGAAGCTGGGCATAAGGAAATATAATTTATCAAAAAATATTTTACAACGATGTTTCCCAATTAAAAATACTTACCTAAATAAAATAAATAATTCTCCAATATTGTAATTATTAAAATAAATAATTTAGATGTGAAACACACACTGTTTGTCTCATTCTCTGACGTACTGATTGACTATAAGTACATAGTTTCGTCGCATCTGTGGTCGCCTCCCGTGTGCAGAGTTCACCGACTGGCACGAACGGACTTTTCAGAACGTGTTCATCAGGAAGCAGTCTGTACAGTTTAGTTTTTTTTTATTTTGGGCAAATATTAGATACTTATATATATAATTTGCGAGTAAAGGTGTTATGTCCAGATATACCAAAATCAATGAAAATACATATATTGCCAAACATATAAACAATCTAAAACTGTTAATACCAACCTACTTTGATACTCAGAGTGCGAAAATAGGTTTTTTAAATAACAATTTATAGGTACTTACACTTATAATTATTATTTTAAAGCTTTTTTTTAAATAATGAAAGCTATAAAATAGATAAATAATAAAATAGGTAATTTATTAAATATATATTTTAATAAAAACACTTTCTCGGTAATATCCAATAGTAGTAGGGGAGATCGGGGCAAGATGAAAGTTGGGCCAAGACAACGAATGTCTTAATTTTTTCGTTTTCCTCTTAGTGGCAGGATCAACCGAACACTATTGGCTCTCCAATTGGCTGTTCATTAAACAATAGTAAAGAGAAACCGAAATCACCCGTTTTGTGTTAGTTAAGCTTTGATTTTTTACCGCTGCCCCCCGATATAATTTGTATGCATGTGTAAATAAGCTCTGCTACACATATAGAGGCAAGATATATCATTTCTCTTTAATATGTATGAGTAACTTAGTTTAAGTACTTCACGTTGTGCCACGAACAAATGTCAATTAATCGACTTCCTTCATGGAAATAGAAACGAATATTTTTAAACAGGTAGTCCGAGCTCGTCATCTTGCTCCGTGTTTCGGAATTTATTAAACTATGTTGTCTATTCTATTAAATCCTTTAAAAACTTGTTTGCCTGTGTTTTAGTCCGCTCAACCTTGCATTGTTATCCCTTCTGGGGCTAAGGGGTGTATCGGATGGGGGAACGTGTCGTTCAAAAGGGGGCGACAAAAGGAAGTCATTTTTGCCATCCACTAACAACTTTATGGTCACTCATCCAGGACAAACTATTATAGACAAAAATATTGGTGAGCGTTTGAGCACTGCTTACTTCAGAGCAGCTACAGTTGAAAATGCCGTTAAAGGGTTTAAAAAAATGTGGGATTGAGACTCAAAATTCTCTTGTGTTTAGCGAACATAGCTTTGCTGCTTCAAATGCTACTGACCATGATGTTGGTGATAAAAATGAGAATAATTGTGAAAATCAACAGACCCTGGTATTAGAAACCCAACATGTAAATCCTCCAGAAGAACCAGAACTTATGGCAAATGCTGATTACGATCCACCAAAGAAGCCTGTTAGTGTTTTTTTTTTATTTCAAACCATTGCATTGTTCCATTATATTGTTGAGAAAAAAGAAAAAACAAAAAAGTGAGTTTAAACATTCTTACAAGCACACCCCTCAAAGAAATGTTAGAACAAAGGGCAAATCAGAAGGAAGAACAGGAAACCTTAAGAAAACAGAGAGAAGAAGCCAGTGAAGCTAAAAAAGAAGTTCCTGTAGGCCTAAGCCAGTGGTTCTCAACCTTTCACTACTGGAAACCCAATTTTCAGTCATAATACTTATCACGCCCTTCCCCCCCAAATAATAATGTATTGAATGCTATAATAATGCGCTTTGCGACGCTAAAGCTACAATACGATTATAATTATAAACCCTACAAATTAACAAGATAAGTATTAAATTTTGTATAAGTTACTTTTAAGTAATATATATTTTTATTTTTTTACTTTTTAGTTCGATTCACTATAAAAGCGTGTTTTTTAGTTTGTTTTAAAACTGTAATTTAATTTATAATTAGTTTTACTCTACACGATAAAAATCACAATTCCAGTGAATAATTTAATTAATAGAAAATATACTTTCCTACTTTCAATAACTTTTCAATTCTTCTTTGATAATTTGAGAAAAATCCAATAAAACTAAAGAAAATGTTCCAAATGTGCGTGTCCTTAATAAAGGACATAAATCACAGACACTTTTCGCTAACAATACAGGAACGTTATTTTCCAGCAAAACTGTTATATTTTGTTCACGTTATTGTAGCTTCGCTGTCGTTTTATGATCTACAAATATCATTTTGAACTGTTTCTTCCTTGTGTCTTTCTCACAAGGTGAAGTGCTACATTTATGGCTTCATAGTTTTCTTCATAGAGTTCTTTAGGAAGCATTTGAAAATTTCAATTCAACTCAAATGTTTCATATGTCTATCACTTTTCTCATATTTACTTTCGCTACCTTGATTAATATGCATTATTTCAGCAAGTTCTTCAATTGCTTGATCAGTTTCAACTTCCTTCAATAGAGATCACAGATGCCCATTTTTTTAATATACTGCACATTTACATTTATAAATAAACCATAATAAGTCACAAAACACAGCAATCAAAACCACAAAGTTGTTCATGGGGGAAAGTGCAGCATGTTCTAAAAAATAATTGTGTAAGACCTTTCCCATATACATTATATGTTTCAGAATACTCATAAAAATACATCTTGGCCGAATAATCATTCACAGTTCTCAAAATGCTTATACATGTATCATTACACTCATTCACATGAAAAAAAAGCAACAAAAAATATTATTTACAACTTGCCTAAAAAATAAAGAGATGGAGGCAAACATACTAGTAAGTTTGAAAGTCAAATATATGATAATAAAAAGTAGTATTTTAGGGGTTAAAAGAAACGCAATTAAAAATATCTCATCGTGGGATTTCAGTAAAGCAAACAAAATGTCTTTTTTTATTTGGTTATAGGATCAAAGATAGCTAATGAGCGTTTGAAATGGAATATTTTATTTTTGATGATCACCAAATGATAAAAATAAACTATATCACTGTAAATGTGTAGTCTTTATGATGTCAGAAAGTATTTTTTTAAAATCATTCAAAAAAAATTAGTTTTTAAACCTTTTATTTTCAATATGCTCGCGCCCCCCTCGCAGCGTTACCGCGCCCCGTCGGGGGGAGCGCCGCACAGTTTGAGAAACACTGGCCTAAGTCTATAGAATCCAGGCCAAACAGTCCAGTTGCATCAACTTCAAAGGATGGTGTTATAAGGCCTCTCCTGCTTTGTTTCTTTTTGACTTCAAAAAGGTAGCTATGTATCTTATTTGGAAAAAATTATGTATAATATGTATTTTAAAAATATAATACTTATTTTGTTACCTACCTTTACTTCAGTTATTTTATTATTATTTTATATGTACATCATTACTCTTAGATGTTAATTCCCTTCTAACTCTTCTACTTAAAATAACAAACTATACGTCACAACCAAAGCACTGGTGAACACACCAAATTGTATTGCATCGAAAGTGAATTAAAACCTACACAGAAACATCTGACGATGGCGTCATTCGAGAGCTTCCGAAGGAAGGACGCATGTCACGGGGTGAGTGAGTTAATATTAACGTCGCACAACGACGGACCACGTAATTTTGAACCATGTGACGACACCTGAGCACCCCTGTCACGGACCAACGGGAGGGTGCGCTTAAAACACGGCGGGTCTTTAGTGGTACGAGTACAAGTAGGCTGTCAAAGGTAAAAGAAACAGAGCCTAATCCTCGTTAATCGATTCAGAACGATTTTTAAAGATTTTTGTTTTGATAAAAAAATAATATCAGCATATGGAACTAAAGAGTCCCAGCTTCACATCCAAAGAGCCGCAGGTTGCAAACCCGTGCCCTAGAGGATTAGTAGGAAAAACTCGGTAAAGCCCCATCACAGTCTGCGGCTCAAAGAATTTTTTTTTCTCTCGCAAAATGTCCTCGTAGTAAGCTAACATATTTTCATTCCTTGCTTCATTGAAGAAATACACTGCTAGCACCCGTAAATGCAACACCAAGAAAGACAAGAGATAGCTCAACAAAAATTACTTTGTAAATAACATGTTGACCAAGTATCAAATGATTAAATTTATAGACTTCTGTGAAGTGTGGTTCCTGCCAGAATCAGTAGCCTGAGTAACCGCCATTGTTGGAGATCTCCGCTGCCACACGCCTCCTCATTGATTCAAAGAGACTTTGGATGTGTTCTTGGTGTACAACAGACCAAGCAGCTTCCACACGTTGCCAAAGTTTATCTGGTGTGGCAGCGGGGGATACAATCTGGGTCAATCGTTGAGCAACCTTGGACCACATGTTTTCTATTGGTGAAATATCCAGATAGTGAGCCGGCCAGGGAAGCAATTCAATCTGGTGATTGACGAAGTACCTTTGGACAATGCGCGCCACGTGTGATCGCGCATTATCCTGTTGAAAAATGGCTGTGGCCAAGCCCTGAAGGTAAAGAAGGACAACTGGCTCCAATACCTCGGAGATGTAGCACTGGTTGTTTAAAGTACCGGCAATGCATACTAGAGAAGTGCAAGAGTGATAACCAATACCACCTCATACCATAATACTCGGTGCAGGATCAGTGTGGTGGTGTGTAACGCAGCTGTTCAGCATCCTCTCTCCACGGTGTCTCCAGACTCGTGTCCGACCATCGTGGTGTTGCAGACAGATGCGTGACTCGTCAGTAAAGACAACTTCATTCCATTCTGCCGTCCACATCCTTCTTTCATCTTACCATTGGCGGCGGAGACGTCTGTGGTTCTGCGTCAAGGATAGACTAAGCAACGGACGTCTTGCGGACAGACCACTCTGCTGTAAACGACGTCGAATGGTACGCGCAGACACTGAATGATACCTTACAGACTCAATGTGCTGTGCTACGGTTAAAGATGTGACTGAGCGATCCGTCACTGCCATGCGCACAATTTGCCTGTCCTCACGTGAAGTGGTGCACTGAGGTGGATGCGATCGATCACGTAGGTCCATCGTACCCTCCTGCGTCCAATGGTCACATACCTGCATTACAGTTGTTTGGTTTCGTCCAACACGACTACCGAATTTCTTAAAAGATAATTCACAATCTCGGTAGGCCACTATCCTTCCTCTGTCGAACTCTGATACTTGATCAAAAGCTGATCGCTGTTTTCTACAAGACATAACTGATCCTTTTTTTAAAAAAAACCACAAGAAAAACACAATTGCCGAACTGGAAATAGTCGAAATCTCGAAGCCTTAACTAGCGCTTTGAGATGGCACCACATGTGCGCGTGATGTGTGTGTCTGCGCTGAAATTCTAATCATTTGCATATCTCACCTTCATTAATGCATGTTGTAAATTTCATGTTATTTGCATACTTCCTTCAGGGTGTTGCATTTACGGTGGGCAGCAGTGTACATTCTTCGTTGGAGTCCATATTTTGAAAAATTTGTAACCCTTTATCATTTAAACTGAGGCCTTCAGTCAAATTCCCAAACTTTATTCGATCTTCTGATTGAACTGGATCTAAAGACTCAAGTTCTTCAATATCTTTTTCTTGTTCACAGTTGTCGGCACCTGATTGCTGGAATCTAGCAGCTCTTGAAAATCATGACAATCCACTTCTAAATTTATTAGCCTCGCAAGATCGACATCTTCTTTCCCATAACCAATTTCATCAGGTTCTGCCACTGATTCCACCGGAGTTTCAGTGATGAAAAAAAGAGGAAAAATAAGGAGATACGGTTTTTTTTAAACTCGGAATATTCGTTAGTCGAGGTATTACTGTAATAAAGTAGAATGTGTAAAAAACATTTGTTTTCAATTAATGTGTTATATAAACATACATTAAGAAACTTTAAAAGAAAAATATAAAAATTTATAGGGTTTCGTGACTGTGTTTCTTGTTTTGAAAAAAACCTAGAAAGCTTGGTTAAAATATTTTAAGAAGTTTGGTTATAAATAATCAGGGAGCTAAACTACGCTTGGTGCTAAAAACAAAACTATGAATTCCTTAAAGATTACAAGATTTAAAAAAAATATTGTTGCCTTAAATCATAAATTTCATAATTCAGTCAGAAAATTTAAAAAAGGATAAAGTGTAATTTCATGAGATTGAAAAAGAAGTCATAAACTTAAGATTGTTATTTTAGCAATTCATTGCAACCAGTTGAGTGTGAATTATTATAAGAGTCTATAGTCCAAGGGTGGGCAACCTGCGACTCTTTAGTTCCACACGCAAATATTAATTATTTTATCAAAAAAAAAAACATTTAAAAACCGTTCTGAATCCATTAGCGAAGATTAGGCACCGTTTCTATCTCTCAGCCACTTGTACTCGCCTTTCACCGTACCCATATGAGCTTCATTTTCATTTAGCGAAATCATAAGTAAACGTACATCTGTTATGCTTTTTTTCATCTAAAATAGTATTACTATACTTGAAAAGCATAGAAAGGGTTTAAAATGATTATTTGGTCTAGATTTATGAGTATCCAATCAAATAAAGCATAATGAGAAACGTTTCACAAAATTGTTTTTATAGCAGACATATATTTTTTTTTTATATTCAGTGCTGTTAAACATAGAGCGCGCTCCTTTACTATTAAAACATAATGATTTCACTTCTCTCTTATTGAAACATCCTAAAAGAATTCGAAACATCAAACAATTTAGAAAAATGGGACTATATATATATATATATATATATATATAGTCAGCCCGCCACCTCAGTGGAAAAGGACGCACCAATGTCCGCCCGTGCAAACCCCTTAGTATTTGTATTGTATTAACTGTTTTTTATGTATTTGTAACTGTGCCCAATTAGAATGTAAGACCAATTAAAATTATTACGGTCAGGAGAGGGTGCTCTATAACCATTCGTTACAAACTTAGGTTGGACTAAATCCAATGGTAAATGACATTTATGTGTTTGTAATAAAGGTTAGTATTTATATACTTATATTTATTTTTCTTTTATTTACTTGTATCTATTTTATATATTTTACTTATAGTACTTTCATTAATGAAACTAATTAATTTTATGGAAATTGCACTTGTTCTAATTTTTATTTGAATCTAAAAATACAAAATCCCTGAAATTTGTTCATACCCTTCTCCTTATACTGTTACTTAATATTAATTTTTAAATATTTCTCTGAATGTTTTTATTTTTAATTATATTTCGCTATGTTTAAAATGAATTCGCAATATAATATCTTAAAATTTAATATAAATAATTAAATTTGATTGGCAAAAATGAATTTATCTTTGTAATTCGATGATCGAATTTGTTCTAAGATTAGGAAAAAATGTGTCCGCTCCAACCACAATGATTTTCAAGGTGCCCCGTTCAGACCACGAAATGTTATGTGTCCGCTCTAACCTCGTCCCCTGTAGCCACGCCACCTCAATATTAGAACTGTTTTTAAACGGAATTTAATATTCTGGTTCTTATTATTGTATTTTGTTAATAAGACAAGATGAAACGACACCCTAAAACGAGTGGAGATACAAAAAACTTAAATTGGTTCTCATACGCAAAAACGAAAATATCGAAAGGAAAGGAGTGTAACATTTTTCGCAAATATGCGAAATTGGATAACTTTTTAATATTTGCAAGTACATCATTTTGTTCAAGTGCTAGTAATAGTATTGCCAGGGAACTTTAAGAACAAATCCTAGAAGTGATTAGTGATAGTTGCTGTGTCTTTGTCTTAAAACGCGGAATGTATCAGTTTTTTACTTCTTTCTTCATTAAACGTGCGTTAAAAACCAGAAGATCAATATGTTGTGAATTAAAACGTATTTTGACTGGGCTTGTGTCTTTATTATTATAAGAAATATCCGATTAATAAGATTTTTTAGAAATATCACAATAGTTTTTAATCAAAGCAAAGTATTGTAGTCATGGAAGTATAGCCTTTCTGCAGTGGCGTGACGTACACCCCCATATTGCGTGGGGGGCACAGGGTCCTAGGAAGCCCAAGCATGACAGCCGCCAAGTACCTACCCTTCGTAAAATTCAATTTGGGGGGAGGCAAAACCTGACTTTGCAGGGGCCCTAAATGTTCTCTGTTGCGCCACTGCCTTTCTGTACTATGTTATAAGAAAAATCGGTACTTACATATTATAGCAGATTTCTTACGTGTTTCCGCTCAAGTACAACATACCTGCATACAGAAGATTTTGTACCAAAGCTGTGTTAATTCTTAAAACTTACATATTATTGTAGCAGTTTGGGCGAGATTATATGAAATGAAGCACATGGTATGAGATGAAGCATTATGGTCATGAAAGTATAGCCTTTCTGCAGTGGCATAGCATACAGCCCCATATTGCGATGGGAGGGCCCAGGGTCCTAGGGGGCCCAAAGCCTGACAGCCGCCAAGTACCTATCCTTTGTAAAATCCAACTTGAGGCCCAAATGTTTTCCGTTATGCCACTGCCTTTCTGCACTATGTTATAATATAAATCTGTACTTACATATTATGGCAGCAACGTTCAAGATAATTTGCCAAGTTGGCAGTACCAATTTTGCATGTGGGTTATGTGCTGAATTGGCAATCATGTGTTTCGTTTCATATAATGTTACCAAAAGGCTGTGATGATTTGTAAGTACTGTGATAAATCTAATTTAAACAATGCAGATCAATTATTAATAAGACAAAACATCCATTAAATAATAGTAGTTAAGTAGATTTAATTTTTATACTTAATGTCTAACGCCGATAAGTAAAAAACATTCTTGAATTAAATTATGTTCAATTTTACAAACTAATTTTACTCATTCTATAATTTATGTTCAGTTAATTTTGATTCTTTCAATATTCGAAAATGAGAGTGAAAGGAATCATAAAAAAGAGTATTAAAAAATTGTTGAAACTCTTAAATAATTTCTTCATGGGAACTTTTAAGACATTTTCCATAACTTAATTAATAAGCTAAAAAAGTACTTTAAAATTTTCAAGAAATTAGTCTCCTAATAAGATTAATAATTGTTAACAAAAACTCTTATATAGTAAAATTTAAATAAATCCTGAATTGTTTTGGTATTGATTAGGATAAAATGGGTTGTCTAAAGTTGTATTTATTCCTACATTCAAGGCACCTTCTAATAACAGTGTTAATTGATAAAAACTTAATACCATGTTCAGTCAAATGGTAAAACCATATTGCATATTGAAACATGCTAATGCTACAATTTCTACAAGCACATATTTTGCTGCTTAACAATAGTTTTATTTATGTAACATAATTATCAATGGTTGACCACCTTTCAAAGCAGAATTCAAAATGGGGTTTTAATAGTTGACTATGCGTAATGACGTAGATAAAGCTTTTCGCTTTTGGGTTAAAGTGTAGAATAGGGAGCCCTTTGGATTTGACGACTGGAATCGATCGCCAAACAACTTAATTAAATGCATTACTGATAACTTTATAAATATTTTTTTTTATATTTCTCAGTAATATTTATTTATTTTCATTGTAAAATTCCACTTTGAAAATTCCTCTTAACACCTATCGCTAAATGAAGTTGCTTGGCGCCTAATTTCGGTTGCTAAAAAATTAATTTCGCCAAAGCCCCCCTTTTTCTAAACTTAAACCCAAGCTGGGTTTAAAAGAATGTTGCTTACAAATGAATTTAGTTTTGACTTTAATAAATTAAACAATATGTCTTATGAATCAAGTAAATTGCTTTTTAAATAATCCGCCAAAATAAAGTAAACATCTCATTTACCATATCACTTAATTGGCAGTTAACTATACAGAGTAATTAGTAATTTTACCAACTTATTTAACTTATCCTATATTAAAAACAAATCGTGTACTTTTAGTTTTACAAATAAGAGAAAATCAGTTAAGTAAAATAACAACAAAGAATCGAGTACTCATTTTAATATGTGTTCCTCCGCGTGTAACATGGTAGATACGAAATATAGTTTGGAAGATTTAAGAGAATTAAATTTGTTCTTGAACCCCAATTTTCAAAATATGTAGCCAGTATATTAAAAGAGTTTTTGTATTCCTGAATATGTTTTTTAATTTATACGAGAGCATTAATTATCATTTTGGGAGGTTTTGAGTGCATGTAACGAATCAAATTCGATCAAGGCATGCGGTAAAATCTGATACAAACATACTAATTTCAAAATGAGTGATCAGTTTTGAGTATGTCTTTTTTCTCCGTGTACATTTAATGGTTTTATGTGCAAATTGATTTAGTAATTGAATTAAAATGTGAATCAATTTCAAGTGTTACCTCTCTTGAAATAGAATATCCAGTTGTATGAGCTGTTGGTATTGCAGTAGGATTTGAAGAGTCAAATTTTTCAAGCAAGTCTGCTATTAATTTAAAGCATTTAATTGAAGAAGGAACTGTAAAAAAAAATCTATTTCTGAGACGTGTCTTATGCCATTGTGTAAGTATTGCAATAAACTACTTAGATCTTTGCGACATTCTCCCATACGAAAAATGATATATGCATATATTTTTGCATTTAAATCACTGTTTCCATCTCTAAGCTTCTTTGGCATAAAAGTTGTGGCTATGTCTGTTGTAAACAGATTGAATGGCAAAGTGCGTCAACAAATGTTTTAATGATACAAGAGAAGTAACTTTATCAAATAACATTTGAATATCATCATGAGATAAATCTAGTGATTTATCTGTATATTTTATATCGATTAATGCTTTTTGAATTCAATCTTTAAGTAAATAGAAACGCTCCTGCATTACCAAAGACTGCTCCATTTCGTCTTTCGCAGTCTCTTAATAAGACATTAACCTTGCCAAATTCTGTCCAGATATGTTATTGTACTAAATCATTCTTTGTTGGTGACCTTCTGAATATTCATATGATTTTTCATAACCTTATTTGTCAGTGGACCAATACTTGTTTCGGTTATCTCATTTCTTCCATGACTCTGAGTACAGTCAAATAAACCTTCACTGTCAAAAATATCTTCCTCCTAGCGCGAGTCATTTTCTGTGAAATAAACTTTTCCTTCATTATATTTCTGATCTAATTCAGTTTTTAACTTATTATAAAGTGCATTGATAGCCACCAGCTACACACCATTTTCAAAACATAACTGCTGATCTAGAAATAATATTCTGCCCACTTTTTTCCTAACGCTTACTCCATGCGTCATGATGGCTACAGTGTTGGCATGTAAATTAAGCTTATGTTTTGCCAGTTTTCTTCCAATAAATCAATATATTTTTCAGCTGGTAATGTGCCATATATATATATATATATATATATATATATATATATATATATATATATATATATATATATTCTTGCCAAATCTAAGCTACGAAAATTAGAAAATTGACCGCATACAAAAGTATTTAAATAGCTGCGATTTCGTAGCGACGTGTCCATTCATCTAATGATAAAGAAAATCTTTCTCCTACAACATTCCATTAAACTCTTTTTTTATCAAAAATTTTACTGATTACTGAATTTATTGCTATATTTTGTAACAATTTTTCGCACTGCGTTAACTGATTTGGCAAGATTATTAAATCCTATAACTTCTAGACCTGCTCGTAAATTAGCTAACCGCTCATACCATTTGACGCCATACGTCGCCGAGTAGAATGTCCGCAAGGCGTCGATTCCTTCGTTTACTCTTGAAACCACAGGCGTTTGTGCCGCCAATGGTACGATGAACAATGGACATGGACAACGGAATGGAACATTATTGTGTTTACTGACGAATCCCGCTTTTGCCTGCAACATCACGTTGGTCAGATTTAAGTTTGGAGACACTACGGTGAGAGTCTGGTCAAATGTTGCGTTATACATCGCCACACTGGTTTTGCACCCGATATCAAAGTTTTGGGTGGTATTGGATTGGCTGCTGTACCCTCGTACGCTTTGCCGGTGCACTGAACAGCCGGTGCTCCATTCCTGAGGTGTTGGAGCCCGTGGTCCTCCCATACTTTCAGGGCTTGCCATCAACCATATTCCAACAGGATAAAGCGCGACCATACGTGGCACGTAATATTCAAGAATTCTTCTTTACCCAACAGATTAAATTGCTTCCTTGCCCTTGTTCTCTTGATCTATCGCCAATGAATAATGCGTGGTCCAGGCTTGCACAACGACTTACTTGCCCGGTATACACCACCCACTGCTACACCAGATCAACTTTGGCAATATGTGGTAGTTGCTTGGACTACTGTACCCCAAAGATACATCCAAATCCCCTTTGACTATACAGGGTGTATCTAAACTATGCGGCAAAACTTTAAAGGGTGATAGTACACATCAAGACAAATAATAGTAAATAGGAAACTTTGGCTTCCAAACTTCTTCCGATGGAAAGAGGTGCCAGTAAATTTTAGGGTCCGAAATTTCAAATGATTGTAAAAAACAGAAAAATGAGTCTATTCGTTAGCGGTTTTCACTAAAATTATTTTTTTTGACAGTATTTTCTTGAAAAATAAATTTTAAGATAAACTTAAGAAAATGTTGATAGAGGGCACTTTAGACTTTGGAGTAACGAACAACTATTTTTTACTGTTATTTTTTGTGTCACATTACATGCTTTCAAAAGCTTAGACTTAAACTTGAATTTTTAGTTCAAAATTTGAATCGTTGGGGGTGGTTAAGTAGCGCAAACGGAACTGTGTTCAGGAGGTGAAACTTGAAACTCCCTTCCCTCTGAACAGAATTCAGTTATTCCCGATTTTCGTGTCGTAGACCAGGCAGCAACTACTGCCTACTACACGTAAAGTAAATGAGAGAGGGATGACAAAATTAAAAAAAATATTCATAATAGACATGAGCAACTTCTCTGCTCAAAATAAAAAGAAACAATTTGATGTACTCACGTAGTGCGTATGAATGTAGGTGGAATGAATGATGACACGTAGAAAATGGTACATGCATGATTTCTTGCAGAATCACACAAACTACTCGTAAAAGTGCCCACCAGCAAAGATGCAGGCCTCACACCGCTGGCGGAGGGAATGTCGAACATTAGCAAATACCCCGGGCATCTCCTGAATTTCACCTGCTACGACGGCAACCCTCGCAACCAGAGCCTCACCCCGCCCAATCCATCGCCCTGGATATGCTGTATCCAGGGCCGGACCGTGACCTTTGGGGGCCCTGGGCTAACGATATCTGGGGGCCCCTAAATAATTAAACTTTCGCCGTTTCCCTAAACAAAAAATTGTGCGCAAAAAATTTAAAATATACAAAAATTCAAGGTTTTTTTAAATTTTTTATTTCAAACAATTGAAATACGTTATAAACAATAACATATATTTCACAGAAAAAAAAGTCTACATTTTTGTGCAGCAAATTCTTTTATTTGCTCATCACATTTTAAGTCTTTGGTGAGATAAGTATTAATAGAAAGAAAAGATAAATAATTAAGCCTAGTATTTGTCATTGATGTCCTATATTCATTTTCTATATAGGACATTTTAGAGAAAGCACGCTCTGA
This sequence comes from Trichonephila clavipes, assembly GCA_019973935.1. Taxonomy (NCBI): domain Eukaryota; kingdom Metazoa; phylum Arthropoda; class Arachnida; order Araneae; family Nephilidae; genus Trichonephila; species Trichonephila clavipes. The sequence continues at coordinate 65,929 of BMAU01005037.1, read as the reverse complement.
TTCCCAACTTGTAATAGGGAACGTTAGAAAAATCTTTAAAATAATATACAAATTTGGAAAAATGCCAAGTTTCTTTTCAAAAATTAAATTGAATATATCACTACAAGTATAGAACTCTAACTCAGTTTGTTTTAGATAAGTTTTGAACTGAACACCTTCATTTACTAAATGTTGGTCTACGTCATCTGAATAGTAATCAATAATAGCATGTGCACTCTCCAGGTAGATGTTATCCTTACTTTGATCTTGCAAATCTATCAAAAATTTTAATTTCTTACTATATTCTGCATGTACTTGACTTCTTCCGTTTAAATCAAAGATTAGCTTTTCTAACGCACCAATAAGCGTGTCTCTTTAAAAAAATTTCTGTCCCATACACAGCTTTTCCTGTGGATTTATCTGCAAATTTGGCTGCATCTTGATGCTCTTTTAGTTTTTGATCTGATTCATGTACTGCTTATAAACGTTTTTAATGACAATTAACATTCCCTTCACAGATGTCCAAACCAGGAGTCTGCAATTTTTTGTTAACTGAATTAAATCTTGCTAATATTTCTTCCCAAAATATAACTAAAATGGCAGTTTCGAGTTTTGTTAATTTATTATATAAATTTACTGCCTCTCTTTTGAAAATCAATTTTCTCATTTTCATCGTCACTAAATGTCTTAAAAATATTCATGATATTATCATAATTATCTTTTAAGGCTTCAACAACCTCGTAGTGACAAGACCATCTGGTCTGACTTAAATTTTTTAAGGTACATTTCAGTTTAATTTCACGATTTAGAACTTCCTACCTATGGGTCGAAGCAGAAAAAAAAACATATATTTGTTACACTAAACAAAAGAAATTCACATTTTTGGCTGCAACCTTAATTGATTCTGCACTAAATAGATTACGAGAATGTGCAGCACACGGTACATAATTAGCGAGAATTCATTTTTTTTCTTTTAGAAGAGCTTGTACACCAGTATATCGACCGGATATGTTGGCAGAGTTGTCAAATAACTGTTCCCTTCAATTATCCAATAACAGTTCATTTGTTTCTAAAAATTCTTGTAGAGGATTAGGAGGACACAGTATATACGATTCAATTGACCAAAATCGGTCAAAAAATCATATTTAATTTTTTTAATCTAAATTATTCTTTATATACTTTTCTATAACCTCACAAAATTTGAAAACTCTAAGCTTAAAAAACACAGAATTATGATAGCTTTTACTTTCGTTTTTATTCACATCCCTATGGCAAATCAAAACTTTAAACTTACTTATCTCAGAAAGTTCCCCTCAGGGGGCTTACCTTCTTTAGGTGAGTGCGGGTTTCACGCTCCCGAGGTGCCCTAGTGTGATCTTTTCCGTTTCGCAAGGGGTTTACTCTCTCTGGTAAACACGGGCTTCACGAACCCGGGGTGCCCTAGTGATCTTTCTCTATTTTCGGCCCTTTTTCTTGCCATTCATATTTCCCTTTTCTTCATTTCACGTCGAGACCACAGACACTTATTTCGAAATACATATGCATAAAATATGTCTTAATAATTTTATACTTTTAATACTTAAGAAGTTGTTTGGCGCAGCTTAGCCAAAATTGGATCTTGCGCAATAAAATCCTACATTCAATTCAATCTCAGAAAGTTAAAATAACTAGTTTGTCTTCATTTAAAATGCTAAGGCTTTTTTTCTATTGTGCCTTATGCTTTGAATATATTTTTTTACCTATTGCCAATAGTACACGTAACAAAAGTTGGTATGCATTTTTGAATCAAAGCAATACTTATTTTTTTAAAAATATAATTGAACTCAGAATTTATAGGTTTTTTAAGGAATTTTCAATAAGCATTCATAAAAACAGGTATTGTACGAATACCAATCACGTTATCGCAAAACCCATACCAACTTTTGTTATACATAGTTTGACGTACTTGTAAATCAAATTTCATGCATGTACGTAAATTTTTGTAGGAGTAGCATTTTAAAATCACTTCTTAAATTTTAAGTTTTTTTCGTTAAAAAATTATATGGCTAGCATTTTATGAAATTTTGAGCACAAAATCCGTTTTACATAGTATACACACATAGGAGGCAATCAAAAAAATTTTAAAAGTCCTTAAATTAAAATTTTTTGTGTAAATCGTACCATGTCCCCTTAAATAAGTATAAGCCAGTGTGACTACTAATTTTAATTAATGAGGCGCATCTTTCAAACGCTTTTCCCAGAAAACAATATCGTAGTACAATATCAAGTTGGTCATTGTGGGACAAATCTGGTGCTGAATCCATCACAATTGAAAAGTACTTTGTGATATCGTTACTTATCTGAGTTGTAATTGTTTTAATGATTTGCTTACCCATGAATTCAATTATTTGCTCATATATTGTTTTGATATAAGTACAATATTAACGATTTTTTTTGGTCGTTATTCTCGCTGTTCAGTATGTTCACGAATGAATGGATCGAACTCTGCTAGGAGTTCTAGGGCACCTATAAAATTACCATTATATGAGGAGAACGAAACACTTCTTCAGTACCTCTAAGTGATACACCTCTTATAGCCAAATACTTAACCACCGCAATAACACGTTGGAGGACATTGTGGTAATATTCTGTATCTTTTCTTAGTTGCTCCTGTAACTGTTTATCTAAAACAGACTTATTTTCTTTTCGTGTCAACCAAAACAACATTGATTTTTTATGTTCAATAGAATTTTCTTGATTTTTCTAAGCAACTTGTTACGTATTTCCAATCAAAAAAGCCGGTTGTGTTTTAAGAATATATTTCAGAAAAAAGTTTGCAGGTGAAACAAAAAGACTACCAATACTAGTTGAATAACATAGCCAAGATCTTTCCAGCACTTGGCCCTTTTTGTGTTTTTTAATGAAATGATTATTCGAAAATGATGTCTTTTGTTCTTTGTATTCTCTTACCGAAACAGAATACATATTGCTTGGATCTTTATTTTGAAAGTAATTCATTTCATGTGAAAGGATATAATCATTAATATTATTACTTAGCGATTTAGGCCTCGAAACAACGTCAAAGTATTTCTGAAACTCAAACCCAACATCTTTTAAACACTTTTCGGTTGGGCATTACTGATGTCCTCAGGCTGAACGATATATTTTTCAGAATTCTGCTGGTCATCGAGATTCGGCATATTTTCATCATTAATATTTGTTTGTTGTGTTTCTCCGTTTTCTTTGGCTAAGTTCCTTTCCCTTTCGCTTGCTAATGTCCCTACGTATGTCACATTCTTGTTAATTTGTTCAATTGTAAGAGAAAATTTGAAATTTTAATACATTAAATTTTGTTTCTCGATTTAACAGTAATTTTCGTTTTTCCGCTCCACTTTTATATTTTCTGCCAGACATATATATATATTTATTTATATTGTTAACTAAGGGCTTTATTTTCCTGAAAATAAATTTAAAAGTTTAGGACATAAAATTACGATAACACATTCAACTAGGCTTAATAAACTAAAAATATTCTAACAAATTTTTACGAAACGATATAGTACGTTTCTGAGATAGTTAAAAAAAGTATCGGGTTTATTTTAAAAAATATAAAAAATCATTGTCTATGCTCGCTAAAACCTAAAAAACTCCGATGATTATTATTTATTGGCCCATCAGTTTAGAGGGGTTTTTTTTATAAGAATGAATCCTGATCAATTCTTTTTCTCCTGATCAATTCTGATCTTTTCTGTTCAAGTGAATCATTTAATTTATCCTGCTGATGACAGTAATCATTTTGTTGTACAGTAAAAAAAAGCTAAGAAAAATACCGATTCCTTTGAAATCCTACATAACAGATAGCATCATCTTTTTTTGTTGAATATTGACTCGAGAAATTTTGCCGCGTGGGACAAAACTATGTAATGCTACCCCTCCTCAAAATAAAAAAAATATTATTTAAAAAAACACATTGTCCATAGATACACACCTACAAAATATGAATAGTTCGCATAAACAGAAAGACAGCATAACAATATAATATAAATATTAATATATTATTTAATATACATATTAAAAACAAAAGCACACACAATAAAACAAATTTATAAAGTAAGTAACAAAATTAACAAACAAAATTACACACACCTTTTTCTGCGTATAATTCTAAAATCTTTCTGATCAATTTCTTAAAATCGATTTGTTCGGCTAATTCATAATCGATAGTCAGAATAGTTGAACCATTTAATCTCTTAGAGTTGTGAATGGTAATAAGTTAATTATTAATTTTAATATTGAGAAGAATTCGTCTCTCCATTTGCTGCACTTATTTACAAACAAAGCAAAATTTTTAATGCTGTTGTAAAATTTGGTAAAAATTCTAAACTTGAAAAAGTTTTATAACTTTACTGGGTTTTCCTTTTTACCTAATAAAATAGAAACTGGCTCTACCTCATTTACAAGATCTAGCACGTTTATACCGTTTGATTCTTTATCGGCCAAAATTATTTCTGAATTTTTATAGTTTTTAGTTAATAAATTTTTAAGAGTTTCTTTTTTAAATCATATATATTGTATAAAAATTGAAAGCAATAGCTGTGTATACTCATTTAATTAAATCTACAGTCTAAGGTATTAATTGCTTGATAATTTGTGCAAAAATAAAAATCTATCTTGAATATTAATTCAGGGTCGTCCACTGGTCATCTTGCGTTTCATAATCAAAATTAATATTTCTTCGTCGAATTCAGTAATGTGGTTGCATCATCTCATAGTTAGCAGGGATCACCTCAAAGTTTGTTTTAACTCTAGTTCAGCGGCGCCGCAGTCGCTTGTTTTCAAGTGTATATAGTATTCCTGTTTGTCTTGTAAATAAACGTTTGTCCTCTATCCAACTGGTTATGTGTTTTTTGCGTCGCCACATCCTTCTGACAGGTAAGAGCAATTTATTCTATTTTAATGCACGAATCCGAATTGAACTTTTGAATTACGAATTTGAACATTATTTTGAACTTGAATTTGAACATATTTTGGTGCCTGAAACTCGGGACCAGCCTTTAGATAAATTATTGCGAACTGAATCGAGTGTAGTTGAAATCTTGCGAACAGTATTTGAATTAGAAAATTTAATTTATACGAAAGGGATATTGAAGTTCTCTTAAAAAAATTCGAACACCTGTCAGAAGGGCGGCAACAAAATTATCGAATTCAATTAAAATTTAAACTGAGAAGGAAAATACATCAAACGATTTAATAGAAGAACTTTCAGCAAAATTAATTGATAAACTTGAGAATGTTGACAAAGATATCACGATTCTTACTAATATGGACGACCGCGAAAAGGAAATAGAAAAACAGCAAGAGTTTCGCGATTCAATAATAACTTGTAAAGTGCGAGCCAATAAAATATTAAACAAAAGAGAAACACACCTAATACAAGTTCTAGAAGCGAACAACAATTTTCAAGTTTAAAACTCCCTCAACTGCAAATTCCACCATTTGACGGAAATATTTTAAAATTTGGTGATTTCTTTGCCCACAATTCGAAGCAGCAATTCACAATAACTCAAATTTAAGTGACTTTGATAAATTTAATTACTTAAAATCGTACTTAACTCATGAAGCTGATATAGCAGTTAGAGGTTTAACTTTAAGTGCAAATAACTATACAATCGCATTAAACATAATTAAAGAGCGATTTGCAAGATGAGATTTAATTATCGATTCACATATGTCCAATTTATTGCATTTAAATCATGTGCGAAAATCATATATTTTGAGCTTGCGAAAACTGTATTCAGAATGTGAAATCCATATTCGAGGATTACAAAACTGTAGCGTGAATCCGGACACTTACAGTTCCTTATTGTATCCAATCATTTTAAAATCTATTCCTCGAGATTTATCATTAGAGTTTACCCAAAAATCATACGGTCAAACGGAGAATATGATTTCTGATTTATTAGACTTCTTAAAAATAGAAATTCAATGTCGGGAAAAAAAATGAGCATTTAACTAAAGAATTTAATTCCTATGAATCCAATCCCTGAAAGGAAACTAGAATTTATTATAACGAAAAACAGAATCATAAACACAGTAAATTTAATAAATATAACGTAGATTCAACGTATGGGAAAAAATTAAAACAGAGAGAGAGTTATAATATCCAGACGACCTCCACGTTTGTTGTCAATGTAAATAAGTGTGTATTTTGTTTAGGAACTGATAATAATGACCATAGTTCCAATTCTTGTCCGAAATCAATCGAGAAAAGGAAATTATCTCTTAGAAAAACGGCATTTGTTATCTATGTCTCACGCGAGGCCATATATTTCGGGCTAGGGTTTGCGTTAAGGTGATGGCGGGCCATTAGTTTAACACCTTACATGACATCTAGATGGCGTTGGCTATTGCGAAATTTTTGGCACAAATATTTGTCTCAAGACTCCCAAGATGGGCAATAAATTTCTCTCTCGGGTAACCTTTTCAATGAAATTCTCCCCTTCAGCGAAAGGGAACACGCGGGGGCGAAGAGAGGGGTGACAGTCGTAAAACTGGTAAAATAAATGTTAGCTCTTTTTTTTTTTTTTTTCGGGGAGGGGGTTAAAGCAGCAGAGTGAATCTTGACCATGAAAGACTTTTCATTTCTGGACATTGGTCAATCGTCAAACTTTTTCAACTCTTGGAATCCCTAGAACTGTAACATGTTTTCGAGGAATCCCCTTCCTCGCTGAAGGGAATATATCTTAAAATAATATTTAAAGTATATAGATAAACATATATATTTTTGATATTATATGTAAAGACAATTTAAAAAATATTTTTATTAAAAAATTTTATGATGTAATTTTAATGTTATTTACTCATTGATAATATAAATTTGTGACCCAAATGTCACCTACGCATGCATTATACTTAGTAACTGAGATATGTGTTCACAATTTTTTACACAAACTATCGACGTATAAGCTTTTTGAAATTATCTGCAGTAGCATTTCATATTCCGTGTTCAATTCGTTTTTGTATTTTGTTTTTGTTGCCTATCGCGTTAAAAATATTTTTCACTTTCTAAATACATTTTTGTGAATGGCATGAAAATGTTCATAGCTGTGTGAGAAATTCTGCGTATATGGCATGAATTGGTAACCTAAGATATAGGTCTTCTAGCTTAAATTTAAATTTTAGCATCGAATCTGTTCATATGTCGATAAATTTTTTTATCTTCTTCATTATAGGTGTTTTTTTTTTTCCCACAAATGTAAAAGGTTTCAAAATATTGTACTCTAACTAGTATAAAATTACTTCGTGGAACTCGGGATAGCAAATAATAGTATATTCACTATCTACTGCATAAAATAAAGTTTTAAAATTCATTTATTATATTACAATGAAAGTTAAAAAAGATCTTTAGATAATTGTGGCTAACCGAATTTCATGAGAACATAAATCCATTTTGCATACATATTTGTAATTTTTCTTTCCCATTTTTTTTATTGGGACTCGTGGAACACAGTTTGTCGATCAATTCTCTAGATAAATGATGTACAGAACGAAACTGTTTAATTTTTCCTGAACAAATGATTTTTAAAGGAAGGATAGGTGGATTTAAAGCAATGAAAAATTAAATTTCACGTTTTAATGAACAAACAGTAAGATACAATTTTACTTTTATACAATAGAACAGGGGTTGGCAACCTATTTCACGAGAGGTACAATTCTCAGTGGTACCCTGAATTACTCAACAAATGTGTCAATTATTCAGAGCATGGAAGATGATAAATTTGTAATGGTCCTTATTATACGAAGATCTCCAGAATTATGGACAATTGCGAAATTTCGAAAAAATCGGAAAGATATCTCGAAACATAAATTTATAGCTATTTTGTGAATTATTGGATGTCATTGCTGGTGAGATTTGATTGTTTGAAAAGAGAAGATCGTGTGCACTCTGCTCTCCGCTTTTGGTTGATTTCGAAAAAAGGCAAGAAAAAAAAAAAATTTCTCTGTGTGTGTAGCGTACTTCCTTCAATAGAATCCTCCCCTTTCTCTGCAAGGGGAAGAGGGCCACAGTCTTTACGACTGTGAAACGAAATACTTGTTCTTTTGGGGGGCGGGGGGAGTAAAATAGTGTTGAATCTTGACCATGAGAGAGATCTAAAATGGCTTTCTTACTTTTTCGACTCATGGATTCTGATAATTTGTTATGAATGCTTTATTCATTTCTAACTATGGAAAAAATCCTATGTATTTTGCAATCTAAATTTTAGAGCTGTTCTTGTTTTAATATAGATTTTACCGTCAAATGTCTTTTAAAATGTCAATAAGTTGTTCGCTCTCCTTGATTATAGGTGTTTTTATCCACAAATAAAAAGTTCATTTTCCATTACAAAACGATTTAGTTGTGCAAAAGCAATGTATTAACGTGAATAAATTTGTTTTGTTGGTCCCGGTACAGTAAACAATGGAATGTTCACAATCTAGTAGGCACTACATATAAAGAAAAACGATTTAATATTCTTTTATAATGGAATAATAAATGTTTCTAAAAGTATTACAAAAATAAAGTTCTTATGTACAAAAAAAAAAAAATGTTTCAGAAATTTCCAATTAGGTATACACTTACACCTGTATTACATTATTAAAGGTTTAAGGGAAACAATTTTGAATAGAATTTTTTTTAAAAAGTAGATATATATATATATATATATATATATATATATATATATATATATATAAATATATAAATGTTAAAAAGTTAAAGGTTATCAATTTTGATATTTTTCTAAGATAGTATGCAGCTATTTCATTAAAAAACTGGTTAATTATGGTTTTGACCATTATTTTACATATAAAATATTTTTCAAATTCAAAAAATATTTTTATAATAAATGGTACGTAAATGAAAATAAGCATTACAAAAATTATTTCATGTTCAGCAAAAAAAAAAAAAAAAGGAAGAAAGAAAGATATTTTGAAATTAAAATTTACTTTTGTAACTTTAGAGAATGATTAAAATATCATTATAAGGGAGAGAAAATAGGCTGGCAATTAATTATCAAGCACAATTAATCAAGCATATAATATATAAACATTGCCTTTATTTTTTCTAAGAAATTTATGTTTATTTAATGAATATATGTCAATAACAATTTTTCAATTTGGAAGTTAACATTATATTTAAATCAAAGAAAATTGCATTATTGTTTAATTTTTGGGCATATTTGGTAACAAAATAATAGTTTCATTCTATGTAGCAATCCAAATAAATTATTCTTCCTCTCTTTCTGTTTTAGTACATAGGAAGAAATTGGAAACTTTTATTGCTTTTTTGTACTTTTCTTTCCTAAAGACTTCGGACCAACAAGTGTTTTCCGGTCCCCTCTGAAGTGAAATTCCCATGAGATATTATACATCGTGGGGTGGATGACCAGAGTACTTAGCTCTTCCGAGCTATAACCTCTCGTCATTAGGATTTCGAGTGTTATGACTCTTACATTTTTTTAAATAATAGTACTTAAAAGTAAAAAAAAAAATTTTTAAGGACAGTAATAGAAATAAAAAATTTAAAATTAAAAGAATGCATTAAGTGCTTGAAAAATACCATGAGATGTTGACCTCATGACATGACGAGATGCCTTTGAAAGGACGCTAAACGGTATTGTGGCTGACAAAACGGCAAAGTAATTTATCATATAGTGATTATACTGAGTAACAGATTGTTTTTAAACAATAATTTATGGTAAAATAGCTTTGTAATAATTAGATTGACTTAAGTTTTCTAGTGGATAGATTCAATATCTCCCCCGAAAACAAGGTATAAATTGCTCTTAACTGATTATGATATATTTCCTGAGAAAATGAATAGAACAAATAAGAAATGTAAAACTTTTTAACATTTGAAAATCGAGCAATTTGATCCACAATTACGAGATAAAAAAAAGCAAACATTATTAATTATAACAGTTATATTTTTCCTTCGTTTATAAAATAAATCATTCATTTTAAAAGTCTTTCAAAATTAAAAATTATGAATATTTGGGTTTAAAAAATGAAAACACCGTTTAATTATTTAGAAAATTAAGTTTCAATTTTTTAAAAATTAGTGTTTTTAGAAGTTTATTCAGCAGATATATCTTTTCTGAATGCTTTACTTTCTAATTCAAAAATGAACTAGTAATAAAAATCAATATTTTAATTATAGTAATAAAATAAAAACTCCAATGAGCAATAAATATATGTTCATATCGTAATGCCCAACATATTTCTTTTTCCATAAAGAATTCATAATAAAATTTTACTACTTAAAAATTTTTATCATATATTTAACTAAAATGGATAAAATTTGAATTAACATTAATTCTAAATTTTATATGTGTAAAATGTAATGCGCAAAGAAAAATCCCAACTTATATTATGTTAAAAATTTAGTCAAGAACTTGATCAAGTTATTGAAAATGTTCAATGACAGAAAATGCCAGACAGTATTTTTTAATAGAAAAAAAGGCAAAAATTTAAAGATAGAGAGAGACTTTAAAATCGCGATATTGCCATATTTATTCGAATCTAAGCCGCACTTTTTTTCCCGATGCTTAGGCTACAAAAATTCTGGTGCAGCTTAGATTCGAAGACTGAAAAAAGTTTTTAATGCTGTTAAAGTAAATTAATTATTCACTTTTTATTAATTCACCTTTATTATTTTTTTTATTTCGTTTAGTTAGTGATTGAATATAAACGTCATATTGATCAGCTACACGAGGGCTTTTGGTGACGGACCTCGTAACTTTGAACCATAGTCAAGTGACGAGGACGACACCTGAGCTTGCACCTCCCATTTCCTAACTACCACACCAATGAGAGGACGTTTGAGCTCTCAGATTTAACGTTCATCGCTCCCCTACGAGTACGTTACCTTGACCACTAGGGTATCGCAGCCACTTTTCATTCCGTAAATATATCATATATCGATAATATATTTTACACTATTTTTTTTCACAAAAATGTGCTGAGAATATGGGGTGCGGCTTAGAATCTGAACATAATTAATTGAAAAAATAAGTTTCTGTTAATTAAATTAGAAAACAATATTTTGTGTTAATAATTGTTCCAATGGTTTATGGTAAAGTTTTACGTCAAATATAAAATCGATGGGAAATTTTTTTTTTTGTTAATTAAAAAAAAAAATAATAATATAATAATAATAATTGCATTACAATAATTAGATTAAAATTTTAATTTGTGAGTAAGGAGTAGTAATTTGTGTTCTTATTGTGAGTTAATTCACAACTTTCGATCAAGTATAAAGTAAGTATACTTTCATTCTTCGTTAAGTCATTTCGCAGAATTTAAATATTCTTACATTCCTTCAATGACAAAAAAAAAAAAAAAAAAAATCTAAGCAGTATAATTATAAACGATTTTTTATAAAGCACACATGCAGAAAATATTTAAAACTTTCCTAAATCGGAAAGTTCGTCAGATTTGAGATGTTAAATCTCTGTACATCATAAACCTTTTCCATTGTCCACTATTTGCAAGTTACCATAATTTCAGCTGGCGACTATATTTCAAAAAGATATCGCCAAAAATAAGTATTCGTAGCCAAGAATAAATTCGCTTTTCAAACGATGGTGGTGCCATCTGTTTGAGATAGTCCTAACTACGCCAAAAATAATTCAGAATGAACTTAAAATTAAAAAAAAGTTAATTAAGAAAAACATAAAACTTAATTCTGGCTACACTAGTCCAAAGAGGGAAGCTTGCTTTCTTATATACTATTTAATTCTACTCTAAAAAAAAAAAAATGTTTTTTTCTGTTAAAATGTCTTTTGCGTTTCCACCTCCTATACTTTAACATAGAAAAGTCAAATTTCATTTTGCAAAAATGCTGAAAACTGTGTAATTTTCCAAAAAATCAAAATTCAAGAAACACTATCCTTTAAACAATTATTTTCTTTATATTCATAAAAAATTTTATTATTATTGGAGCTTTTTCCTGCCCACAAATGTCTTTGCCGTTTCATCCCTATCCTTTAACATTGACCGAAAACAGCCTTAATTGCAAGGGTCCTCACTCCGAACTGATATGCGATACTTTTTTCATCACCGCAAACACCCCCGATAACCTCCTTTGAGAACGCCGGTGTTCGTGGTCCCTCTCCGCAATGTGACACCCCCAAGAAAACTATTTCATGCTGTAATGTGAATACAACTCCTGATGAAATACTTCTGGAAACGTGTAGGGCTTTGTTGGGAAACGAATCGGAGAAAAAAAGAAATAAATCTCTTGTTAGATAACACTTCGCAGAGATGTTTTTTTAAAAAAACAGTAGCCTCTGAAATGAAACTCCCCGTGAAACGCGAAGAAAATTTATTGGTTTACACATTCGGTTCGAGAACACCAAAAAAGGTACGAAGTTGTGGAAATTACCCTCTATAACCTTAATGACCCTGTAAACACGATCACTATTGAAGCTCTCCTAACGAATGTCATTTCGGGAACTCCTTTTAGGATTTCGGCGAATAAATTAAAGCACTCGCTTAGCTGTAAAAATATCCACATGTGTAACATAAACGAATCGAATGGAGATGAGATTTCCTTGTTAATAAGGGCGCAATACTTTTGGCAGATTCATTCGGGTAAAAAGGAAAAATTAATAAAAACTTTGTTTGCGATAGATACCATTTTCGGGACAATAATCCAGGGTAGAATATTGCTTATGGATGTACATTACAAAGAAAACCTTTCGGTATTTAAAATAGAATGTTGTTCCCAATTAAATGAAAAATTAACCCAATTTTGGAAATTAGAATCGAGGGGAATTAGTGATACAGAAAAGAATGTTAGATAGCGATAATGACTATATTTCGAGTTTTGAGAATAATTTAAAATTTAATAACGGAATGTATAAGACAAAATTAATTTGGGAAGATAAGCCAAGCGATTTGGAAAATAATTGGGCAGTAGCGAAGCGCAGATTCGATAATTTAAATCTAAAAATGCAAGACAATAATTGGCTTTATAATCAATACATAAATATTGTCAAAGATCAAATTAAAGAAAATATTGTTGAGGAATGTTCACCACATTTCAAAACTAGTTCTTATTACATGCCTCATTCGGCTGTGGTTCAGAATGACAAAGAAACGACGAAAGTTCGAATGGTTTTTGATGCGTCCTCGAAAGGTAGAAACTGTAAATCTTTGAATGAGTGCCTTTATGCGGGTCCACCTTTGAATCCCCGAATAATAGATGTAATCTTGTGATTTCGCGAATATGAACATACGTTTTGTAGTTATATTCAAGAGGCTTTTTTAACGATTGGAATAGCCGAGGTAGATCGCGACTATTTAAGATTTTTTTGTTTTCGAATGATGGAGATGCCAAATCTTACAAAATAATGAGAATGAATCGTGTACCGTTTGGGATGACCTTGAGTCCTTTTGTACTTGCTGCGACGATTAAATTCCATATACGAAAATATAAGAAAGTTTATACAGAAACTTTTGAAATGCTGAATACCTTATATGTTGACGACCTGTTCGCCGGTTCATCCGAATCCGTTAATAAAGCTTTCGATCTCTCAAAAAACGCGATAGAAATTCTTAAAGATGCTAATATGAATTTATGAAAATTTAAAACTAATTCGAAGGAATTAAGAAAATTATGGAATGTAAACGGTATAGGTGATGTAGGTGAATCGGGCGAGCGTTCTTTAAAGGTTTTAGGAATTATTTGGAATTTAAATAATGATACATTTAAATTAAATGTGCACAACCATTGCTCGGGTTAATTAAAAAATTAAAGAATTCGAAACGCTGTGTTCTAAAAACAGCAGCAAAAATCTTTGATCCGATAGGTTTTATTTCCCCCATTTGTGTTAATAATAAAATGCTTAATGCAAAAAAATTGGGAATACGGTCTCGGCTTGGATGAGCAATTGCCCACCGAGTTAAAGAACAAATGGGAGACTTGGTGCTCTCAAGTTTGTCTTCTAAACGACTTAACATTGGAAAGAAAATATTTAGCATATCCTTTAGATAAGGGAAAGAATTTGCAATTGCACATATTTTGTGATGCAAGTCCCAGAGCATTTGGAGCAGTGGCATATTTTCGTTATGTCACTGCAAATAACGATATTTACACGAGTTTTATAATCGCTAAAAGCAGAGTTTCTCCTCTCAACAAGTTAACCCTCCCACGATTGGAACTTTTGAGAGCAGTTTTAGCCTCGAGAATTTTGAAATATTTAACATCAAGTTTTAAATTCTTTATTTCGAAATTTTTCCTTTGGAGTTATTCTTCTATTGCTGTCCGTTAGATTAAGGGGAAAGCTTCAAATTACAAGCAGTTTGTTTCAAATAGGGTAATAGAAATACAATCAAATTCCGATCCGTCTAATTGACATCATTGCAGTGGGAAAGAAAATCCAGCAGATTGTTTCTCGTGGAGCGAATCTCGAGACAATTATTAATAGAGAATTTTGGATGCATGGTCCTCAATGGCTTCGCACAATGGAAAACTGGTCGAAAAACTTGAATTGTGGCTTTTCTTCATCTGACCCATGTGAACCGAAGAATAAGTGTTTACATTCGCATTTGAATTAAACACAGCCTCAGTAATTAATTTAAGCAAATTTAGCAGCCTGCAGAATTTATTGCGAATTACTAGTTGGGTGCTTCGTCGTCGTTTTGTGCATAACATACGCAATAGATTCAATAAACGATCCGACGAATTAACGAAAGAAGAAATCGATGGTGCCGAAGAATTTTGGATTCAATTAGTACAGAGAGATGCTTTCGCCGAAGAAGTTAATTGCTTACGTGCAAGCAAACTACTTTTCAAATCTTCAGTAATTTTAGAATTTAATCCTTTCCTTGATACAGATGAACTGATACGTGTCGGTGGAAGACTGCAAAAATCCATAAATTTTCTTATTTACAAAAACACCCTATCATTTTACCGGCCAAGCATTACTTCGTAAATTTAATAGTGCGAGACTCTCACGAAAAGATTTTTCACGGTGGTATTAGTGAAACTCTACTAGAAATTAGAGTGATTCTGGCTCATTAAGGGGAGACAGACTGTGAAAAACATCTTAAAGAAATGTTTGCTAAGCAAAAGATTTAGTTCGACTTCAGGTGTTCAAGTCACTGCTCCGTTACTAGCTCTTCATGTCGAGCAGTCGGCTTCATTTTCTGCAGTTGGAATAGATTTTGGAGGCCCTCTCTACACAAAAGACGAGAATAAACATTACATTGTTTTATTTACGTGTGCTATTACGAGAGCTCTTCACTTAGAGATAGTGAACAACCTTACAACTTCTATTAGCACTTCGACGTATTATTAGTCGTCGTGGTCTGTGTTCAAAAATCTTGACTGACAACGCAAAAACTTTTAAGAAATCCGAACTTGAAGTGAAAAACTTGTGGAAAATTATCAGCGATCCTACAGTGAAAGCGTTCTACGCTTCTCGTAAAATCTACGCGCAGTTTATTATCGAACAAGCGCCCTGGTGGGGCGGCTTTTACGAAAGACTTATTCGAACAGTTAAGCTTGCTTTATGAAAGACTGTGGAAAAGAACAACTTTATTTCGCGATTAGATGGACTCCTTTCATTGAAATTGAAGGAGTGCTCAAGTGTCACCCTCTTACATATATTTTTAATGAATTTAATGAACCTGAACCTCTTACTCCATCTCATATGATTTTAGGACGTAGAGTGAATAGTCTACCACCTGCCAGGCTTAATTTTGATTCTAACTTATCCAACAGGAAAGTTCTAATTAAAAGGTTTAATTATCACGAAAGATAACTTAACATGTTTTGGACAAAATGGTCAAAAGAATATATTTTCATGCTTAACTCTGCTCATTGTGTTAAACCTACAAGCGAAATTAAAGAGTTTAAAAATGATGATGTTGTACAGATTAATGATGAAAAATTTCCTAGACATTTTTAGAGAAACTAGGTAAAGATGTTGATGTATTTCCTGGTAGGGATGTTAAAATACGTTCTTGTACGATAAAAACACAAAATTCAATTATTAAAAGACCAGTACAATTATTACATAACCTTGAAATTAATGAATGATTTCTTAGTTAAGTAGTTGTTTTGAATTTGTATGTGAATTACTTGTAATGTGTATTTAATTCTTTTCTGTGTATTTTGAAATAGTAGCAGATTTTGAATAAACCCCCTGGTCATTCGGGGGAGTATGTTGTAGCTCTAGTTCAGCGGCGCCGCAATCGCTTGTTTTCAAATGTATACAGTATTCCTGTTTGTCTTGTAAATAAACGTTTGTCCTCCATCCGACTGGTCGTGTGTTTTTAGCGTCGTCTCATCCTTCTGACAGGTAAGAACAATTTATTCTATTTCAATGCATGAATCCGAATTGAATTTTTGAATTACGAATTTGAACAAAGTTATATATATATGTAGTCCCGTCGACCAGTTCTTTTGCATATCAGAGCATATAATCGAAAGCCAAATCTGATCAAATTTTCTTAAAAAATCGTTACGATTTCTTAAGAATTTGATGAGATTTTTTCAAAATCCTATCGCAAATTTGAAACAAAGAATATGAAGCCCATATTTTTTACTTTCATTGAAACACGGTATTTACCTAAACTTAATATATTTAGAAAAAAAATGGTAATTACATGGCAATACACTCTCATAAAGTAGCTTTTTCAAACTGAAATTATGCCATCTGAGAATATAACATTTAACTTTTTTTTCCCAACAAACCCAAATGCAAATCTATTAAACGGTGCGCACAAAAGATTGTATGGATATACATAAATTTGAATTTAAACAAGTAATTTAAAAAAAATTAAGTCAATTCCTACTTAGATCAACAAAGAAAATTTTTATTTTAGCTACTTTTTACTAAATAGTTACAATTAATATAAATATGTATATACATATGACAGAATCACAACATTAAGTGGTAATTAATTTTTATTAATTATTAAAGCATCGTATTGTCATCCAAAACAATCATGTATATAAGTTTCAGTTCAAATTAATACTTTAACTCGTGAGAAAAAATCCTTTTCAAGTTTTGACACAAATCGCTAAAAGGGTCGCTAAGTCCCCAAAAAAGATGCCAACGTGGTTGTATTTGTAATTCTTTAAATTAGTTTAAATCAATTATATTTTATTAGTTATTATTATATTATTGTATTGTCATCCAAAATAATCATGTACCTCACATTTCAGCTCAATTGAACGCTTTAAAATGTATTTTATTAACGATTAAAAATTCTACCAAGATAAATAAATAAATAAATATATAGAGATTGTAAGCTAATAGTAGGGACTGAAAAAGATGTATAAGTAAGATAACTTCCAAAGAAAAAATACCTTCTCAAATCTCATTAATATAGCACTAGAAATTAATGAACAAAGTAATCAATCTTAAAAGAACTAACACTAATAAAAAAAATACTCTAAAACTAAACTCCGATACTTAACTATAATGTATTTATTATTATTATTTTTCAGCCCAATAAAATTCCATTTTTTAGCTTCCTAAACAAATATTTTGTCATTTGGAAATATTTTTAATACTTAAATCGAAATTTATTATAACACATGCAATTATTAAAAATATATTTAAAATAATAACAAAATAAGTTTACTAAATTTCTCACTTTAGAGTAAAAGAAAACATTGAAGTAACACATTAATTACTGATCTAATTCAAACTTTGAATATTCAGAAAGTATTTTTAAAAATGCCTTTCGGATACTTTAATCAACGATAACACAATGACATAAAAATGTACTAATAATAACAAAATGATTACAAAATTTTTCTCTTGGTGTATGAAGAAAGAATCTGCAAATACATATTTTTTTATTGAGATTTCACACATTTAATGATTCAGGGAAAAAAACTGAAATTTACTATAAGCAATAGAGAAATGTGAACTGCAATTTTTTTTAATACTGAGAACAGTAATCATGGTAGTGCAACGTCTCCTTCTAAAAATTAAAGTTATCTTATGAGAAAAGATTCGTGTCAACAATATTATCACAATTAGATCCAAAGAAAAGCTTTTACAATCCCTGTACTGTTAAGCATAACTATTGACACATATATGCAAACAAATTTCATTGACATTAGCCTAGCTTTCATTTAACTCACAGTAGCCTTTCAATTAAAATCGTTAAAAAAAGTATTTTATTTTTATACGTTGATTTTTTTTCATAAAAACAAATACAATAAGAATTCCTTAAGGTATGTGACTACCTTCGGAGCACTTTTTTTGAAATATATAAAATTTCAATTAAATAAACATTTTTTTTATTTGAAATGGGACATAAAAGTAAGAATTCCAATACAGTTTTTACAAAGTTAAAATTAATTTTGGAAATATTGGGAATTTTGGGTGAAATTTTAGTGAAAAATTGCAGTTTGCGGTAAGGAATTATATTGAAAATTCTAATTAATATATTCTTATAATATTTATATATATATATATATACAGTACATAAATGACATCATTATCTGTGTTGATAGCTATAAAATTTGTAAATACTTCTGAAAGTTTTTGAAATATGGCTATTTTTATGCAAAAACTCAATTTTTTACAAAACATTAATGTTATTTTCTCACATAAAGTGCAATAAAATAAATAAATATATACGCAGAAATTAGATTATAATCTAGAATACAGATAACACTAAATAAAACATTTTCTGAAAATTTCAAGTCAATATCTTAAAAAAGAAATTCTGTAGTGAACTGTACCGTGAAGAAAAAAATTGAAAAACATAGTTTTTCAGGAAATGCATTTAAAGATTTTAATACTACATGAAAAAATTACTAATTTTACACTTTTTAAACTCAGTATATTTATAGCTCAAGCTCTTTTTAGCTTCATGTAAAACTGATTTGACCTTTATTTTACTCTTGTTGTTTTCTGGAGAGTTTTGTAGACTATAACAACTTTTTTGTTTTTAGTGAAATTTTGGTGAAAAATTGCAGTTACGACAAATCTTGTACACAAAATTCTAATAAATGTATTCAAATAATATTTATAGAGTACATAAACAGCATCTTTATCTGTGATAGGAATCAAAAAAATTTGTAATGATTTTGAAAGTTTTTTAAATATGCCAAATTTTATGCAAAAACTCAAATTTTTAAAAAATTAATGCTTTTTCTTTCATAAAAAAGCAATAAAGTACATAAATATATACACAGAGATTAGATTTTGATTCATAACACAGATATAACTACATAAAACATGTTCTGAAAATTTAGATTTAGTATCTTAAAAATATTTTGTGTAGTGAGCTTTATGGTGAATAAAAATATTTAATAACAGTTTCTCGTAAAACACATTTAATAATTTTAACTCAAAATAATTACTTTTCTACTCACTAAACATTTTCAAAACTTCCCATATTTATAGCTTAAGCCCCCTCTTTATCTTCATTTTTAGCTAATTTGGACTTTTTTTTTTTCTGGAGAGTTTTGTTGAGGGTAATGACTGGCGTTTCGATTTTTGAATTCTCTCCTTGTCAATTCCCATATAGTTTTTAAGTGTCGTTCGATCAATTCCTATACCTAAATAATTAAATACAGGCAATAGCCCCAAATAACCCAAATTATATAAGATGACAGCCATGTATGAACCCAAAAACAAAGCTTTTTTATGAACAAAAATTTTTTTCGGCAAAACAGACCACAATACATTATTAAAGCTTTCATTATTATTTTGAGTTTTGCCATGGAGGCATTTTTTCACAGAGTGCTAAATAAGTAGGCTTTATCACTTTAATCACTGAATTTGAAAGGCCTGCTGTTTTGTCCACATATACTTTACCATCACGTAATGCTTGTTTATATTTGCACCAGCTGTCTTTCCCTGTTGGACATTGCCCATGCATAGGATTTTGATTGCTAGAGCAGCAGTGAAAGAAGGCAGGTATTACAGCAGATTGCATTTTTTTTGAGGCATCCACATTGCTGCGGATGGCAATCCCATAATAGTTCTGCAGTTTATCGATAAATTTATCAGTTAATTTCCCCTTCCCACCAAGTCCTTTGGTGTTCTTTTTTAGTTTCCTTAAACGTGAGCCTACTCTTTTTTGTATATGTCCTATACATTCAAGTTTTGTGACACTGTTTTTACCATATATATCCTTCACTTGTAAAAAGCCCTTGGAATCACCATCACCATAGTACTCGGTGTATTGCAAGTCTCGTTTGATTAGTGACCTTTCAAAAATTCTAAAAGCACCAATCCATGTTTCCAGAGGATCCTTTATAATTTGAACATACATGCTCACGTTTCACATTCAATTCACACATTTTACAATACTGAGTCATTACTTCCAGATCTAAAATTTTTCCCGTATCAATGGAAGTAACTGAAACGCGGCCATTAAGTGACATATGGCCTCTCCCCCCGCTGCCATGTACCATCTACCGAAACACCACAAGTTGTACTTTTTTTAAATTTTGCATTTTTTAGATGCAGCTTTCATATTTTCTTCAGAACATAATTGTACTGCTTCCAGCAGTTTGAGTTCATGAGCTCTGAAGGTATTTTTAGAAATGCATGGCAAATTTAAAGTGCATAACAACTTCTTACCAGCTGTGAATCCTCTGCCAATCAATCTCAATCCAAATACCAATAAAGTTTTGAGAGAGAATTTCTTATTTTCTTTAAGAGTAGAAGTAAAGCCAGTCATGAACCCACAACTGCAAGCCGCACACACATTAGAGCAAAGTCCTTCCTTAGAATCTTCTGCCAGTTTCAATCCAGTTGCATAACATTCCGGATAACACAAGATTGAAATAATTCCCATCAAAGCTTGGAAATTAATAATTCTATTCCCTGTAGAATCATGAAATTCAGGTTCAGGCGCATCAAAACTGTCAAAAGTGCTCAATTTTGCTTCACTTGCAGACGTATTATTACTGTTAAGTGCTAACTTGGTAAACCTATTACCATAAAACTTTCTTTCTAGATACTTTCGATCTAGCTTTCGGCATTTTGAAATTACTCACAATCAAATAAAACGTTAAAATTAAATGAAATTGAATGAATTAACTGAAAAATTATCAAAAGTAAGTAATAATTAAGAAGAATGCTTTAGAATGAACAATGTAAACAAACTATAAACGATATTATTATTGCCATTCAGTAAAACAAGCTTGAATTAAAAAAAAGTTACCAGATTAAAAAAATAAGTAAAGGATACTTAATAATTAAGTAAAAGATACATTGATCTATATTTAACATAAATATTAGATATTTATATTGCTTAAAAGTCACGAAAAAGACGTTCAAACTTTTTGTTTACATTTTTATGTCTCTTTAAACAACCATTTCCGGTTTACTAAATAAGCTATAACTTAGCTTCTAAATATCGTAGGAACTAAAATAAAGTATTTTTGGAATCTTAAGCGTATGGGCTATAATATAAAAACATAAAAAAATTCGAAAATTTTCTCCAAACCGAGGATTTTGGGGTAGTCACATATCTTAACACTTTATCTCAATATGGTAAATATACAGCAGTACCTCTCAATAATGTACATAATGTTTGACACAGTAAGACTTAGTGCCAGAAATTTAAACCCAACCAACCTAATGAAGGACAACCACCAGATCAGACATTGCATATTTTGTCCTTTAATACTAAGAAATGTAATTAAATTAGAAATTCTACTTGCATCAGGCCTTAAATAAATTATATATAAGTAAGTACTTTTTTGTCACAGGTGTTCTTTTTTTGAAATTTGAAGCTATGTAAAACAGTGTTTCTCAAACTGTGGGGCGCGGTAACCCTGAGAGGGGGGTGCGAGCATATTGAAAATAAAAGGTTTAAAAAAATAATTTTTTGGGATGAAGTAAAACAAAATGCTTTCTGACATAATTAAAAATACACATTTACACTGATATAATTTATTTTTATCATCTGGTGATCAAAAATAAAAGATTCCACTTCAAACGCTCACTTGCCATCTTTGATCCTATAACCAAATAAAAAAGTCATTTTGTTTGCTTTACTGTAATCCCACGATGAGAGATTTTTTATTACGTTTCTATGAACCCCTAAAATACTACTTTTGAGTATCATATATTTGACCTTCAAACTTACTGGTATGTTTCACTACGTCTTTTTCTTTTAGGAAAGTTGTAAATATAATATTTTTCTGTTGCTTTTTTCCCATGTGAATGAGTTTTATGTTGTATGGATAAGCATATTGAGCACTTTGAAGGATTATTTGGCCAAGACGTATTTTTATGAGTATTTTGAAGCATATAATGCATAATGAAAAATGTTTTACACAGTTATTTTTTAGAACATGTGTGCTACACTTACCCCATGAACAAGTTTGTGGTTTTGATTGCTGTGTTGTACGACTTATTATGGTTCATAAATGAAAATGAGCAGAATATAAAAAAATGGGCATCTGTGATCCCTAATGAAGGAAGTTGAAACTGATAAAGCAATTGAAGAACCTGCTGAAATAATGCATATTAATAAAGATAGCGAAAGTAAATATGAGAAAACCGATAGACATGAAACGTTTGAGTTGAATTGAAATTTTCAAATGATGCCTAAAGAACTCTATCGAGAAAACTATGAAGCCATAAATGTAACACTTCACCTTGTCAAAAAGACACAAGCAAGAAAAGGTTCAAAATGTTATTTGTAGATCAAACGACAGCAAAACTACAAAAACGTGAACAAAATATGACATTTTTGCAGGAAAATAACGTTCCTGTATTGTTAGCGAAAAGTGTCTGATTTATGTTCTTTATTAAAGACACGCACATTTGGAACATTTTCTTTAGCTTTACTGGATTTTTCTTAAATTATCAAAGAAAAATTGAAAAGTCCTTGAAAGTAGGTAACTATATTTTCTCGTAATTAAATTATTCACTGGAATTGTGATTTTTATCGTGTATAGTAAAAATAATTATAAAATAAATTATAGTTTTAAAACGAAATAAAAAACACCCTCTTATAGTGAATCGAACTAAAAAGTAAAAAAAAATACATATATATATATATATTACTTAAAAGTAACATATACAAAATTTAATACTCATCTTGTTATTTTGTACGGTTTATAATTATGATCAAATTGTAGCTTTAGCGCCCCAAAGTGCATTATTATTGCATTCAATACATTACTATTTGGGGGGGGGGTGCGATAAAAATTATGATAGAAAATTGGGTCGCCAGTAGTGAACGTTTGAGAACCACTGATGTAAAAGGAAAAATTCTTAATTGAACAAGTTCAATTATCGCATGTTCGAAATAATCAATTGAATTCTGTACTTACAGAAATTTATTGAAAATAAGTAACTGCACAGAATTTTTTTTTGAAAGCCTATGTATTGTGTGTCAGCTTTAGAGCCCGCATTTTTATTTCTCATATTTCAAAGAAGCGCACCATTACAAGGTGCAATCGCTTTATTATCCGTTTTGTCTAAAAATTGGAGAGTCGAATCGATTACGTTGCACTTATTGGTCTCAGTTTCTTTTCTCTTTCGAAGTTACTTTGATTTATCAGGTTGTCAATATATTTGATTTATTTAAAGAAAAATGCAAACTTGTCTTTGAGAGAGAGAAATCTAAAATTATTATTAAAAAATACAAAATATTTAAAAATTAAAAAACATAATTACTTGCGGTTATTTCAAGTGAGTAAATTGTAAAAGATGGAACTATGAGCTTATATATATATTATCAGCTGTCCAATTTCTTTCAAAATGAGTTTTTGATGGTAGAAATCACAACCGCTTATTTTAAAGTAACCCTCAGGAGTAAAATGAAACATCTACTGTGTGGGTCTATCTTCCAAAAAAGTTCCTCCGTCCCTTTTTAGTTATATGACACCGACATCCTGTGGGCGTTAGGAACGTACTTTGTGACCCCACTGTAAGAGCGGGAGAAATTTCCAAAAAAGGAGTAAACACATAAACCAGAACTATTTCAATGTCCATGTAAACACATAAATAAATAAAATAATTCTAGAAGATACTGTCGTAGACCCCTATTTACCCTTCATGAACCCCCCTTCATTTTTTTCCGCCGTCATAGACCCCTTGAAAATCGTCGTCGACCCCTTGGGGTCCATATAAACCACTTTGAAAATCACTGGTACAAATGCTCGATGCTCGTCGGCGTCGCTCTATGATAGAGCCTCTGTCTATTATTTATTAATTTCTGTGTATTCGGTGATAGGGTGGAAGAACAAAAATAATCTGCTGTTGCTCTCGAAAATAAAAATGAATTTGATATGGTATTTCTGGTATTTTTTATTTTTGATTTTTATTTTTTACTGGCTTATTATTTTATTACTTTTTTTAGTGTAAGCATCTTTTTCTGTTTGTTATTTTAAACGAGGAACCGGGGCTGCTGGGCTGAGGCCCATTTAGCCCATACGTAGATTCGGCTTTGGCTGTATCCAATGTACTTCGTACATCTGCGCTTAAATGTGCAGGCACTCCGTCATGTTGGAACCACATACGAGCCTTTATGTTGTCTGGAACACTTTGCAGTAGAACTTTACATCCTTATATAAAGGGTGTTTTTTTAGAGGTATAGAACTTTAAATTGCAATAAAACAACGATGTATTATTCGATTGACATAATTTTTTTTTATTCGAAAAATAATCTTGTGGCATTACATTTTAAATATGATTTCTGGCATATGACTGCCATGGCTGGCTCGGATGTAGTCCAATCTGGACGTCCAATTTTCGATGAATTTTTCCAACATGTGTGGCCGTATATCGGCAATAACACGGCGAATATTGTCTTCCAAATGGTCAAGCCTTTGTGGCTTATCCGCATAGACCAATGACTTTACATAGCCCCACAGAAAATAGTCTAGCAGTGTTAAATCACAAGATCTTGGAAGCCAATTCACAGGTCCAAAACGTGAAATTAGGCGGTCACCAAACGTGTCTTTCAATAAATCGATTGTGGCACGAGCTGTGTGACATGTTGCGCCATCTTGTTGGAACCACAGCTTCTGGACATCATGATTGTTCAATTCAGGTATGAAAAAGTTAGTAATCATGGCTCTATACCGATCACCATTGACTGTAACGTTGTGGCCTTCATCGTTTTTGAAGTACGGACCAATGATTCCACCAGCCCATAAAGCGCACCAAACAGTCAGTTTTTCTGGATGTAACGGTGTTTCGACATACACTTGTGGATTAGCTTCACTCCAAATGCGGCAGTTTTGTTTGTTGACGTAGCCATTCAACCAGAAGTGCACTTCATCGCAATGGACGTAGTGCGCGATACGTATGCCGCACAGAACCATTATTTTCGAAATAAAATTGCACAATTTGAAAGCGTTGTTCAGGCGTGAGTCTATTCATGATGAGTTGCCAAACCAAACTGAGAATAAATCACTTGACAGCTGTTAAATCTGTCACCATCTTGGAAAGTAATGCCAACTTAAACTTCTATACCTTGGAAAAAAACTCTTTATTTATTAAAATTAATTAATTACTATTTATTACAATTATTATTAAGTATTAGTATTAAGAAATACTATTAATTTGATTTATTATTGAAATTATTATTAATTCATGATGAAAATTAGAATTTATTATTGAAATTATTACTATTTTATTAAAATTATTTAAGTGGACTTCTTAAAATTATTTAAACAAACTTTTTGAACTTAAATAAATTTATTTGAGAAGAAATTATTAAATATTTTATAACATATTATATAAAATATGCGCATTATACATATATTTTATAATCAATATTTTATTTATTAATGTAAAATATATTTATAAACTTTAACATAATTATTTATATTATTACAGTATTTTTTTTACTTTATGAAATGCAAAGTAATTACATGAAATATTTAATATTTAATAAACCTTTCATAACTAAATGTATTTAATTTAATAAAATAATTTAATGAATTTAAGAAAAAAATTTGATCGTGTGGAATAGAACCTTGACCTTGTGCATAGTTAGCAGCCGATTCATTGACCAGTCTACGAACTCGTTGCGGGAAATTAAAATTTAATTGTATGAAAGCTAAGCATGAATTTCGAAGGCTAATTTCTCCGAATTGACAGGCTATTCGGTGAAATTACGTTGAGGGGTAAACACTCTAAAGGAGTACTACTATTACACCAAATCTCGATCCCAAATGAATTTCCTTAGTCGTGCCCTCTCCTTGTAAATAAATAGTATTATAGTGAGTCCCACTTAACGTGGTGTATACGTTCCATCAAATTAGAGCGTAATATGAAACAGCGTTAAACGAGGATATCTCATATAAATAAAGGGGTTATAAGAAGATGTGGGTAGAAAATTGGTCAAGTATTTTACCATTAAATTTGTTAATTATGTGTTTTTATAACAATAAAACAAAAATTTCTTACAATTATAGAAATATTATAAATGGCTATATATATAAAATAAATAAAATTCTAAGTCAGTATGTTTATATTTCCGATCATTCAGTCTCTTCTGTATGTTCAATTTTCTGCCCTTTTATGAAAAAGGTAGATTGGCTTAATGGCATATTGCGTTCAATTTTGTCGTCACTCCATATAGAAAGTCGTTTTTCTATTTCCTCTATTGTATTATTTCTAGAACGGATAATTCTAGTTGCTGAGCTTGTCGTAGTTGCAGTTGCCTCTATGACAGTATTTTTTTCTTTATTCTTAAGAATGGTCCTTATTGTTGAAGTTGCCAAATTCAATGCAGCACCAATTTGAGATTGACGTTCATAAGTATCTGATCTTTTAATCACTTGCATTTTAGTTTCTAGTGAAATGCTTTTTCTTGTTGCTTTATTTTCGTGTTTATCACTCATGATAAAAACTAAAAATCATAATATTTGTCACAATAGCAATCACTATATTATATAAATTTACACTTACAAAAACGTCAACAAATATTTGAAACGATAAAAATACGTTCGTATAATACCGCATGGAAAGAAGAAACACAGATAAACTGCTTAGGATATTGGGAAGCATAACGCTGCGTGCAATTTCAGGGAATCTTACTATTCATATAAAACAGTGTTAAACCGAAACAGCGTTAAGCGGGGTCTTACTGTATCATCATTAGGAATCTTACAGTGATCTTAAGAATAAAAGTCTATTTTTTGTAAGCGAATCGGAATAGCAATGAACAAATAGTCCTATTAATCACATTATTTAAATATACTTTGAGTCTAAAAAGAAAATTAAAACAATTAAAAATTTAAAAACAACAAAAGTATACAGGTATTAAAAATAAGTTACATTAAATAGTTCAAATACAAAAAACAAAATATAATTAAGACTTTCCTTGCAGCAGCACCGGATATATTTGTACAAAACTCCCATACAATGACAAAAGAGCTCGTATCAGCCAGGGATTATATGATTTAAATCTCTTTTTAAAGGTTTTGACCAAGATTTCTCTCTTCCCAATCAACTACCTATCTTACTATGCATTGCTTAAATTAATTAATGTATAGAATTCAATATTGTAAAGTTACAATCAAAATTCTCAAAGCCGGATTGGGTCTTCTGAATAAGTTACCTATGATTTTAAGAGGGGAATTTAAAATAGTTTTCAAAAGACAAATAAAAAAAAACAACCTTTAGTTGCTTTTTAAAATCAAAATTTAATTAAATTATGTCAAATGACTCAAATGAAGCACGAGGAAGAACGGAACAACGCTTGACGGAGTTTTTTTATAGATATTTAAATAAAATTTTGAATCTAATGGATTTATAACCAATTTCAGCTACCATAAACCCATTGTTTTCTTCTTAGAATACAATTAATTCCCAAATATGATTGTATATTTCACACAAAAATGTTACTTTATGAGTACATACATATGAATAAATAATTTTATAGGACAATACTAACATTTTCTTGTTTTTTATTCGCCTAACTAATCCCTGAAATAACATTACAAAATTTGAAGTTATCACTTCTAACGTGTGTGTGATCTTAAGCGCATACACACTCTTTTTTTTTACTGTCCCTTTTTGTTTACGTCTATGTGTACATCAAGGGTGTCATACTCAAAGGCTGTTTTGGGCCAAACAAACCAAGGTTTAACTTTAGGTGGGCCACAAAGAAAATCAAAATGAGCAGAAACAGTTTTATTTCGAATAATACATAATAAACATGTACAGAAGAACACGAAAAATTTAATATGTACTTCCTGACCATTGATATATCTTCTCTGCTACTATTTTTCCTAGTTAGGAAAAAAATTGATATTTTATTATATATTATTGTGTGCCAATATATTGACGGGGCCGCAAAAATGCTCGTTGTGGGCCACATGTGGGCCTCTAGTATGACACCCCTGATGTACAGTAATGGGGTGAAAAAAACATATTTTAGAGATAGTTTTAATGAACTTTCAGAATGAAAATAAACAATATTTTGCTTTAGAAATTAAAAAGTTAATTCTTACAATAACTTAAGAAATAATTTTCTATCAACTCAATGTACATATTATAACAATGTATATGCCATAGAATTACATCTATAACTGTATGACAAAAAAAAACATTTCCCCTTATCATCTCCTTGAAGTACCATTTTAAATATTATAATTATCAAAATTATTTTTTTATAAATAAACTGGGAGATATGAGACGAATACTAATCAGTAAGAATAATTTACAACTTGTTTTCATCTGAATATGTCGATGAAAAGTTTTTTGAATTTCAGCCTTAATTTCGTCTTCATCTAGTAAAGTTATAAAATTGCATAATAAAATTTAATGAAAATAACATAATGACGTTAAGCTTTATAAATATAAACTTAAAAACATATGCCAATTATTTTTTATTTATTCATTTTGATATGTTATCACATACCTATGAAGGAGACATCTTGTAAATAAAATTGTGACTTCTATTAATGATAAATGGTAAGCAGTCACACATACACATGCACTCGCAAATCTAATATTCTTTGAGAGTAAATTGCTTCTTATGTGAAGAATCAAATAACGGGATTTATGAGTTTTTAGCACAGAAATAACTAAGAGTTCCTGAAATTCTTTTATACTTAAGATTGTGACGGGCTCACACGTCTTTTCATTAACTTATCCTTTTGGGTTCTTTAGGGCCAGAATTAATGGCAACACTTTTCCAACCAAAACCAAGAAGTGAAGCCTGAAGGAAAGATGTAAATTAGGAAGCTTTTATATAACAGAAGTTTAGAGTAAGCGGTGTGTCATTTTGGGGAATGTTACGATACTCCGTGATTAAAGTCTCAGGAGGTTTTGATAGGTTAAGTGACAGCCAACAGAAGTTATCCGTGACAGAGAGACCTTAGGTCAAGATGCATACCGTTGGACGCCTGTGAACCGCAACTTCAACTAGGATCAGATTGATCGCTACTTCATTCGACGATTAAGGTAGGAGTAACTATTTAATATTCGGATCCGTGATACCATTGGAATTAAGCTTAGGCGAGTTAGTTATTGATAGTGGTCTGAGTTACGCATTTCGGTATTATATATATTGTGTGTTTAGCCACCGTAGATTCTCTCGCATGTCATATTATTCTCTAATCTGTTAGAGGCTTAAGTTTAAGATCCTAATAAAGTCATATTATGATCATGGCAGCTTCTAATTCTTCATTTATTCCTACACCTCTAGCTCATGCTGATAATCAAGGAGAAAGGCACCCAAGGGGGGGGCACCCTTACAGGATGTTTAAATATTTTTGCAATATGTATCAATAATTGTACACTCATGGACAAAAAATAATTGGAGGAAAGAATAATTGAAATAATTATTCAATTATTCTTTGAAAGATTTGGAGGATCTTAACGAAACTTGGCATGAAGGTACATGTCGGGGAGATATACAAATGATTAGAAATGCAGCGTGATTGCGCATTACCTATAGCCGGTAGTAGGCGTTTAACGTCGTTCTCTGTGGAGTATAAAACAGGTAACCAAAGCTTGTTTGAGTGTGCTCAATCGTTTACAAAGGAAGAGTGGAGTTAGGCATGCCATTACGCCGTTTTCGAAGACAATATGAGCAGCTGCCGCAGTTTGAGAAAGGGAGAATAATCGGCATGATGGAAGCTGGGTGGTCAGCTAGGCGAGTAGCTCGTCAATTAGGCCGCTCTGATTATGTTGTTAGGATGTCTTGGTACCAGAGGATCCGAAAAATGTCATTTACACGAAGACCAGGCTCAGAACGTCCTCCACAAACCAGTCGTAAAGAAGGCCGCCACATCGTAAGAAATGCACGCGTACGACCAACTGCTTCATCGGCCGCCATCCAGGCACAGGTAGCACCTTCATAAGGGACGACGCCCGCTCATCGACGTCTCCGTTTGTAGTGGTGCAGGGCACGAGGAAACTGGATTGCCGTGGAATGGAACCAGGTCATCTTTAGTGACGAATCTAGATTCAATCTCAGCAGTGATGACAATCTTGTTCGTTTGTGAAGACCCGTGACGAACGCCTCAATCCTACCTTTGCTTTATAGCGACACACCCCTCTCACAGCTGGTGTGATGGTATGGGTAGCCATTGCCTACAATACACGGCCATCCATATTATTGATCCGTGGCCCCATGACAGTCCAGTGGTATGTGCATGACATCCCTCAACCACATGTGTTGCCACTCATACAACGGCTCCCAGGAGGAATTTTTCAACAAGACAATGTTCGACCTCACGCAGCAAAGGTGTCACATGACTGTCTCCGCACTGTTACTACCCTTCCTCGGCTTTCCCGATTTCCATATGTGAAGATCCCCTTGGATCTAACTTTGAGAACGAGAATGATTTTGAGTCAAAGAAGAACCAGTAGCCATTTTAATGAATAACTTTCTTTATTTGGTTATCTTTCCCAAATAGAATCAAATACTTTTAATAACAAATAATTTAAAATAGATATATGAGGTTTAAAAGGGACTTTCTTTTATATTAACTTAAATATCGATCAATTAGAATATATCAATTAGAATATCGATCACGCAGAGATTACCGCAATAAGAGATCCCAGAATTATATTCAATAATATTCCTATTGAACATTTAACTTTAATCTCACTCTTAATATAAAGCTTTAATGAGACTTTAATTATAAATCAATATTTATCACACTGCAGCTCAGCTCTTCCTGAGATTAATTTATCCACCTAGAAATCTTCAGTAATAAATCTCTAACTTCACTATTATACCTTCCTGCTTCAATCTCTCTCTCCTACTGCTTCTCACTTTACTATTCCGTTTGACTTAAATACTTTATCTAATCTGCATATATATATAATAAGGAATCCCTGTCCTCTTTTTGGAGCTGATTGGAAATAGGTAGGGGAATTAAATTTCCCTAAAAAAGACGTCTCAGAAGGTTAGTGATAAAGTTCCGTATAGATTTGTCACATATTTGTCTCCAATCGAGGATATCTGGAATTATTTGGGATGGTGAGTTGGGCATCTCACGAGTTTGAACGAACTATTGACAAGGTTACAGCAAATATGGAACGAAATGTCTCACGATATCATATAGAACTTGTGTGAGAACTAAATGCCTGATCATATTGCATCATGCATTCGCGCTAGAAGGGGTTCAACAGATTATTAAATCCTCCATTCTTTTGCCTTTTTATCTAAAAAAATTATCCTTTTTCTTTGATTTCTAATCATTTACTTTTATCAAAGTAGTCATTACATACGCAAAGTTTCGTTTCATTTTACCGACTCCTTCTTCGTGCGCGAATTTTTTTTGTCCATGAGTGTATTTATACATTAAAAGCACTGTTTGCATCTCTAAGCTTCTTAAACATAAAATTTATGGATATATCTGTTGTAAGTATATTGAACGGCAAAGTGCGTCAGACACACACACGGAAACAATTGTTTTTAATGATGAAAGAGTAGTTATTTCGTCAACTAATATTTGGATATCATCATGAGATAAATCTATTGATTTAATTGTATACTTTATATCGATTAATATTTTTTGAAAGCAATCTTTCAGTAAGTAGAAATGTTCCAGCATTACCAAAGACTGCTTCATCTCTTCTCTTGTAGTTTTTTAATAAAACATTAAATTTTCCAAATTGTTCTAGATATTTTGTTGTACTAAATCATTCTTTGTTGGTGACCTGAATATTCATATGATTTTTCGTACCTTATTTGTCAGTGGACCAACACTTGTTTCGGTTATCTCATTTCTTCCATGTCCCTGAGTACAGTCAAATAAACCTTCACAGTAAAAAATATCTTCCTCTTGGCACGAGTCATTTTATGGGACATGAGCTTCACCTTCATTATATTTCTCTCTCTCTCTCTCTCTCTCTCTCTCTCTCTCTCTCTCTCTCTCTCTCTCTCTCTCTCTCTCTCTCTATGATTAAATTTCTAACTTATTATAAAGTTTATCAATAACCACCAGCTACACACTATTTGCAAAACATAACAGCTGATCTACAGAATATACTGCCTACTTTTTTCCTAACACTTACTCCATCCATCATGATGGCTACAATGTCGGCATGTAAATTAAGTTTATATTTTGCCAGTTTTCTTCCACTAATTTGATAAATTTTTCGGTTGGTAATGTGCCACATATTCATGCCACACCTAAGCTCCAAAAGTTAGAAAATTTCCCGTGTACTATAATATTTAAATATTCTTGATTTCGTAGCGACGTGCATCCATTCATCAAATGATAAAGAACATCTTTCCCCTACAACAGTTAAACTTTTTTTTATCAAAAATTTTACTGATTACTGAATGTATTGCTATATTCTGTAAAAATTTTCGCACTGCGTTAACTGATTTGGCAAGATTTTTAATTCCCATAACACTTCTAAACCTGCACGTAAATTAGCTAACCGCTCTTACCATTTGACACCATTCGCCGCCGAGTTGAATGACCGCAAGGCGTCCATTCCTTCGCTTACCCTTGAAATCACAGGCGTTTGCGCCGCCAATGGTGCGATGAACAATGGACATGGACAAAGGAAATGAACGACATTGTGTTTACTGACGAATCCCGCTTCTGCCTACAACATCACGATGTTCGGATTTGAGTTTGCAGACACTACGGTGAGAGGCTGCTGAAGTGTTGCGTTATACATGGCCACACTGGTTCTGCACCTGATATCATGGTTTTGGATGGTATTGGATTCTACTGCCGCTCTCCTCGTACGATTTGCCTGTAAACTGAACAGCCAGTGCTACGTCCCTGAAGTGTTGGTGCCCTTGGTCCTCCCATATATTCAGGGCTTGCCATCAACCATATTCCAACAGGATAATGCGTGACCATACGTGGCACGTAATAGTCAAAAATTCTTCTTTAACCATCAGATTTAATTGCTTCCTTGCCCTTTTTGTTCTCTCGACCTATCGCCAGTAAACAACGTGTGGTCCAGGCTTGTGTAACGACTGGCCTGGGATACACCACCCACTGCTACACCTGATCACCTTTGCGAATATGTGTACGCCGTATGGACTACTGTACCCTAAGGATACATCCAAATCCACTTTGACTATATATCGAGGCCTATGCAGCAGTTATAGCCAACAAAAGTGTCTACACTAACTACTGATTTTGTCATCATTCACACGTCACAAGAGGCTGTAATTTTAATCGTTTGATCTATTTACAACACGTTATTTGCCAAATAAATTTCACTGTGATATCTCTAGTCCCTCTTGGTATTGCATTTTGTGTGGCCAGCAATGTAGAGACAAGGAAATAGTGAAAAGAAATAACAGCTTCCACTTAGTAACCTCTTTTCTAATTAAAAAAACTTGTCTTATAGTTTCAAGAGCGCAATTATTATTGTTGATTTTAATATACTTTTCATTACACATTCAAATATTTTGTTCGGTTTTTTGTACCAGGTATCCATAATTAAATTGAAATTTTTTAGCAGTCTGTGGCAAAAACAATACAGCGGAATTGCATGAAAATTGGGTAATGGCAGAATTAAATGATGGGGATTTTATCTAAAGGAGAAAAACAATGAGTTTCATAAACCACTGCTCGATCATAGCTTTATTGAGAATATATAAATAATCTACAAAAGTTCACAAAACATGCTCGATATGCTGTCCACCATTGTCTGCTACCATCTAGAAGCGTAAATTGCGTGTTTGATTTCCTAAAGCAGCATGAAGTGGGGAATGTTACACACATGGCGTTCTATGCTTTCTTGAAAGTCGGATAGAGACATGATGGGATCATGGTAGACCATGGCGTTGAGATATCCCCACAGCCAATATTCGCAAGGATTCAATTCGGGGAATCTTGGGGACAAAGCTGTAGGAAAATGCGGGCTGATGATTTTGTCGTCACCGAAATGGCAGCGGAGCACTTGTTTCACACAACGGGCGATGTGTAGAGGAGTACCGTCCTGCATAAACACTGTGGTGGTATCACATCGCCTTGCCGAAATAACGGATTGCTCGAATAATTAAGCGTACCTTGACTGGTTACGGTGCATGTCACTCGCCCTGCAGCGCTGTGCTTTTCGAAAAGTAATGAACCCACAATGAAGGCTGCAGTAAAGTTGTACCAAACCGTGTTACATGCGAAGTATAATAAAACTTCAATGAATTGATTTGGGTTTGTACCAGCGTGTTAACCTCACCTTCCAGATAAAAATCGGCCTCGCCGGTTCACAAAATTGTTCCATGGACATTCACCCTGGAGCTCAATTCACGCAAGAAACCGCAACGCAAGAGTTTGTCTACTATCCAGATTATCTCGTATGAGCTGCTCTCGCGACATTTTTTTGGGGATAGTAGTGTAAGACTTTTGAAAGAATTGTGGTGTCCTCACCCCTAGGGACACCCGCCCTCCATTATTCACGGGACTTATGTCTGTGAGAAGGTGCGAAGAACTACTAAATTCAGACTTACTATAATCTGTTTATTAAGATCTTAGTTTAAACACAATACAACACACAATATTAATCTAAGAGAAGGAGGATCAAGAATAAGAAGACGCAGCACGTATTAACAATAAATAACGCAATTAACCACTGAATATATCTTTATAGATTAAAGCCTATCTCAATAGTAAACGTCTTGTACTTAAAGTTTAATTAATCAAGCTTACCGCTATAAACTAGGTAAACAGCTACGGTCCTTAAATCTTCCGTTCCAGCTTTAATCTGGCTGGCTCTTGCTTAGGCTATGCTTCCTTGGTCTTTCGTTGGACACACTTTTGATTCGTCTGCACCGGCGCGGCTAGGCTAATTTCCCAGAATTAAGATACTTCTTCTAGACGTTATCTCATATCACTTTGCGACTACCTCTCTACTCAGCGACTTCACTTAGCAACCTCACCTAGCAACCTCACCTAACAACTTCACCTCGCGACTTCACCTAGCAACCTCACTTAGTGAACTCGCGAATGCTAAACTTTCAATATATATTATTCCTAATTTGCATAAACACGTTTTCCTCGGAGATGAGTTGTTTGGAATTATTTGCCATTCTGGCTTAAAAGAAATCCCATGAGGACGGTTAATAGAAATCGCGATAAAAGCCCTGTCACAATCCCCTCCAAGAAGAAAATGCGATTTATTCGAGGGTTTTAATGACCCGAAAGAAATTACGTTAACAAATTTTACCTTTAAATTTTTCACCCAAAACTCTAATTCTTAAATAGCAACAATAACTAAAATAATTACCCCGAAATTCTCATTATTTAAATGTTTAATGTCTTCATTCTTGATCATGAATCTTTACAAAACTGATGAAGGTGTAGCCCATTTGGGCAGCGGACCTAGGGAAAAAAAGGCTTTTTCAAAACATGGCCATGAAAACCTGGCCGTACACAAACCGAAACGTAAATTTTTTATACACTTTTTCCTCTTCAAAAATATGGGGCTCCAATACAATCTTCTAGATTCATCTGGACACAGTTACTACCTAAAAAAAATCTGTTTTTCTTCAAAACATCAGGGCCAGCCACTCTGAAACGTGAAAGCTTTAAATAATTTGCAACAATAATTTTTTACTCATTGCTATTATACCTTACCTATTTCACAATTTTTGTACACATATTACAAATCACAATTATTTTTCAACATATACACCTCATCTGGTTTTCTAAACAAAATTCCCCTCTAATCATGCAGCGTTGTTGGTGTTATGGTTAATGTTCTATCTACGCCACGTTCCCAAATTCAGATGTACACTAATATCTATCAATACATAAACATATACAGTATATAATTACAAACATTTTTACACACACACACAATAATCATTTTAAACAAACAACACAAAGAAATTCTCGCATCTCAGCGAAGTCGTAAACAGCAGTAAACAAATGTATACATACAATTGTTTTCCACATTTTGGAAGAAATACGAAACTTACAAAAGTTCAAATAATACAAAAAATACAAAAGTTCATTTTTCATACATCTCGAAAAATGTACCTCAACGTAGTGTCAACTTTTGTGCATAGTCAAAAAAATTTTTAAGAACAATTGACTTGCATCTTGCAACAATTTGTCTGACTGCCTGTCAGTAAAAAAATATAATGAAATTATACAACCTGGTTAAAATGTTTCTTGTTGCTAACGTCTCCGACTAGAACCTCCAACGACGCCGTCCTTCTACTAGTGGATTATCCTTCCATTCCCTGGCGCTGTCGCTGTTGGTGTCCGCTGCTTCTTGAAATCCGACAGCTTGACCATCCTCTCTTAGTCTCCTGACGACTCTGGCTTGTGGGCTGTTGCTTGTTTCCTTGATGTTTAGTGTAGGATCTGTACTCTTGGTATCTTCTTCCTCTGGACCGGATTGGCCCCCCTTGGTCTTGTATCTGTTCAGTGGATGGTCTGGACTCAGCTATTTCTTTTCTCCTGGACCGCAAATTGTACCTGCCTGTATCTCGTTCTGGCATCGCTGCTTCCTGTATCCGGACTTTCTTTCTATAATTATTAAAACTGTTAGTTGATGTTGGTAGGCTTCTCTTATCTCCCCGTTTAACTTGCACTTTGCCACGTTTTCTTTCTGGTTCCCCTGGTCTGGACTTGTTAATAGATCGTTTATATCCGATCACCTCTTTCCTACTCTTCTTTAAGGCCAGTCAGTAGGGTAATAACCTTTTGAAAACCGATTTTGAGTTTGATTTTTCTAAAATCTCCAAATAGCCGATGATGTAACATAATCCAATTATATAACATACAAGACATATGAATTAGAAGTACTTTAAAATGATTTTTAAAAAATAATCAGCTTATGAACCACGCCCATTTGACAGATGGAAATGTAAACATTGTTTTTTTAAATCTGGGGCAAAGTTGCAAAGCCTCAATTTATTTTTATTCATACGCATTAGTAAATGCAAATTTAACTGTGTTAGATATGCAAAAATTTTGGTGCCAAATTTGGAAGCGTGGTTTTAATTTAAATGCTATATTTAATATTTAGTGATTTTACCTAAATTTAAGTCTGTTCTTCACAATTTAAATTTAGTTTAAATTTGTTATCACTGATTATTTAAACTCACTAAGGTTAGTAAAGAGTTAAAAATACTTGAAGTTACAATAATGTGCTGATTTAAGAAAAATTTGGATTGACGATTATAGTACAAAGGTACGATTTTTTTATAAAAATTCTGTTTTCCAAAATTTCTGTTTTTAAAATTGTGTAAAGTTACTGTGTGTATGTTTCTTAAATGCAATTGTGTATACTGAAGTGATATTTTTGAAATATTTTTTTAAAAAAATTTTAATATAAAGCAGTTATAGCAAAAAAAATGACAATTTTTAATAAATTCATAATAATAATTGTTCGGTGCACTAAAAGTTTGTCTTTGAAAAAACTAATTATTATATTTAAAAA
Organism: Trichonephila clavipes; assembly: GCA_019973935.1. NCBI lineage: Eukaryota > Metazoa > Arthropoda > Arachnida > Araneae > Nephilidae > Trichonephila > Trichonephila clavipes. The sequence continues at coordinate 28,142 of BMAU01005037.1, read as the reverse complement.
ATTCACTTAAGTATAAATTTAATGCCTAATTAATATAAATAAAAATTTGAGTCTTTATGTTTAATATTTTCTGAGAAAAAAAAGGTATGAGATGATACATTAAATATGATGTTTGTTGTCCTTGCGAGAAGCTTGTTACATAAAAATACATAAATTTCATGTTTAAAAACATAATGACAGTTTTATTTTGTCTGTTTTAGAAATCATTTGTCCAGTTTAGAGTAACTTTTGAAGTTTGAAACTTTGAAACTGTCTGCAACAACAAGACCTAATGATAATGTTACGAAAAACTAACAAAAACTTACGAAATGTATATAATCAGGTATTTTTAAATACCATCTCAAATTCACACCCAAACTATATTGATACATTTTCACATTAAATTTATGATGCTTTCTGTTCAAATTTTATATGTGTAATGCATGAAAGCACAAATTCTTTAAAATTGATACAGAATTTGAGAAAAAATTGTTTTCTCGTTAAAAAAACTGAAAAATGCTGTTCTGGGCAATTTAAGACTTTTTTGATTACTATTTTATGCAAAATAAATTGCAAAGAAGCTAATGTTTAGTAAAATGGGACAAATACATGTTGTAATTCATTATTTTTGTGATAAAGTGGCACTATAGTGAAAATTCAATTTTCTCAACAATGATGTTTTTAAAACTGTATTCATGTTTTTCTCAGAATATAATGTATGAATGTAATGAAACTTTTCCCTCATGTTACTGATATGTAACTATATATATTCATGTGAGTTTTATGGGGATTTTCCCAAAATATTTGACTGGAGTCCATATATCGTGACAAAAAATGTCAATTTTTTTAAAACTTCATAGTGATATTTATGTTACATGTTTTTGAGAAAACTAAATGTATTTTAAATATTTCACTTATTTGGAAATATTAATATTTATTTATTGTTCAGACAAAAGTTTTTAAGCTTTAATATTCAAAAGTTTTTCAATAATAGGTAACTAATTACAACTCAGATGTGTAATGCTTTTTGTCGTTGCGAGGAGCTTGTTACATGCATAAAAATACACAAATTTCATATTTAAAAACATAAAAACAGTTTTATTTTTGACATTTTTAGAAATCTTTTGTACAGTTTAGAGAAAATTTTGAATTTTGAATTTTTTTAGAAATTGTGTTTGCATATGAACAAATAAATGCATAATTAAACTTTTCGCAACGTCATAAAATCACGTATTTCCAAATCATGACATATATATATACATGTTAACATTATATTTATGATGTTATAAGGTCAAATCTGATATTTGTAATGCATTGAAGTTAAAAATTGTTCATATATTGTTACATAATTTGTGAAAATTAATGCAATATGCTCAAAAAAATCTCGTTGAACAAAAACCGAAAAATACTATATATGTATTTTCTAAACATTAAGACTTTTTTGTTTCCTATTTTATGCTTAAAAAATAAGATACTATTGTTTAATAAAATATGGCAAATTCATGTTGTAATTCATTATTTTTGTGATGAAGTGCCTTTTTACACTAAAAATACAATTTTCTCAAAATGATTGCTTTCAAACTGCGTGTAACTTTTTCACACAAAATACTGAATGAAAGTACTTTCAATTTTTACTGCACAAAAATAATATGCAACTATATGTAATGGAACTACGTTTTTGGAAATTTTCCCAAAATATTTTGCTGAAAAGCAGTTATCGTAAAAAAAATAACAATTTTCACAAATTTCAAAGCGATACTTTTACGATGATTTTTTTTGAAAAAAGTAAACAATATATATGAAACATTTTACCATTATTTAAATAAAAAAGCCTAATTAATATACAGACGAGATTTGAAGTTTTTATATTGAACAGTTTTTGAGAAACAGGTTCCTAAAATGGCTGAATTTAACATTGTCGGTATAGGGGGTACTGACTACTCTTAAACTTCTGTTCACTTGTGGCAAAGATTCCTTAGAAGACCCTACTTGTGGTTTTTTGCGCTTATAGATAACAGTCGTGCGCCCCTCGCCCTGATCCTCCTTAAGACCTGTCAGAGGGGAAAACCTTCTACCGGGGGAAAACCCTCTTATAAAGGTAGAGGGGAAAACCCTCTACCTTTCGTCATCCACCTGACCTACTATTCTTACTATTTTGTGACCAATTTAATCCAGGTCACATAATCTCAAAACTACTTTCTTGATACCTTGAACCACTGCTATCCGAATATCCAACTCTGATCTCGTTCTCGTCACTTTTTCTTTAATGATATAATTGGACCTGATCTATGTTGACCGTTAATCGATTTCCCGCTTTTTGAACTACTGCATTATTATTGTGCACTTCTAATACACTATGCGGACCTTCAAATTTTGGCTTAAACTTTGCAACCACCTTTTTCGCTGCTGAACATATGGATGTGTCTGCAACAAAACTCAGTCATTGACTCTAATCCGAACACCTCACCTGCGTATATTATAATATTTCGACCACTTTTCTTGCTTAGCTTTAGTATTCCTTCTAGCCTCATTAAATAATCTCTCAATATCTCCTACTGCAAACTCTGTTCCATCCGATACCACCACTAACTTTTGAAACGGGGTAATCAATTTTCTACCTAAAAACTATTCTGCTGGGGTCTTTCCTGTAGTCTCAATCACTGCCGTTCGTATTATATAGGCGAACTCTCGTAAGAACTGGTCCCAGGTTTCATGGTTATCGTTAACATAACTGGCAATCATATGCAAAAGATCGCGATTCACGCACTCAGTTCTATTGGTTGATTGATTGATTGAATATTAACGTCGCACTGTTCAGCTACACGAGGGCTTTTGGCGACGGACCACGTAATTTTGAACCATGGTCAAGTGACGTGGACGACACCTGAGCTGGCACCCCCTCTCCTAACTACCACACCACACCAACGGGAGGACGTTTCAGCTCTCGACAGATTTAACGTGCATCGCTGCCCTACACGGTGGGTCTTTAGTGGTACAGGATTCGAACCCGTGACAAAGCAAGCCACGGTCCGATACCTATACCACTCGGCTACCGCGGCCACCTCAGTTCTATTGGACTGAGGTCTGTACACAACTGTCTTCACATGCTGTATGCCCAATCGATTACTCAAATGTTAAAAAATTTCGGATATAAATTGGGGACCTTTATCACTTATCATTTTTATAGGAGCTCCATAACGCGATATATAATTATCAAATAAACTATCAGCTATTACTTAAGCTGAGGCATTTTAAAAGGGTATGACTTGACTTCAGGGCACTTTGAAAAGTGGTCCGTAATTACCAACACGTAGCGATTTCTTCTAACTCGCGACGCAGGGTACGAACCTAATAAATCTAACGTCACTATCTCATTTGGATAATTCGTTACTATTGGAATTACACACCAGCTGGTAACGCGTTTTTGTAATTGACAGTTTGGCATACGTGGCATGAGAAGACATATTGGTTGATAAACTTTGTCATATAGGGGAAATAACAGACATCACGGATTTTATTGTAGGTTTTGTTTCGTGCTAAATGACCTGCTATGGGCTTGTCATGAAATTCGCGCATTATTTCTCCTCGTAATGACTGCGGAATATACATATACTCTCATTTCTTCTAGCGTAGTTGCGTATTTTGCATAAAATAACAAGCCCTCAACTAATCGAAAGTCGCGAGACCAGTTCTCACAGGTATTCGCATTAACCAAGCTATCCTCTGGGTTTTAAAGATATCGATATATATGACCTAATTTAGGGTCCCTTCTCTGTTCTTCGATTAATTGCTCTCCCGAGACGAAAGTATCAAATCTCTAATTAGTGCACAAGCAACATTTCCCCTACTGTACTTCCCACCGGGTTCCTAGACGAAACATCTGCCACGGCATTTTGAGTTCCAGAACGGTGTTCCTATATAATATAAAACTTCTTCCACCTTATTCTACTTGACAAATTTTTACCATCAGTCAATCTCATTAACGCTGCATGATCTGTTATTACTTTTAATGGCAGTGAACTTAAGTACGTCCAAAACTTATTTAGAGCCCAAATCACACTGTTAAACATTCTCTTTCCGTAACAGTATAAATTATACTCATATAAAAGCAATTTTTTTGCTCACTTTTTATTTTATAATTAATCGTGGGAAAGGTTTAGGTTCTTTTTTTTAATTCTTGTTATAAAGGGGAGCAGCATTTCACCTCTTTGCCCGGGGCGGCGAAACTGCTACCGCCGGCCCTGGTATAATTTCTTTCCGCACTACTAAGCGTGCAGGAGCCATACTCGATGGGTCGTTGCTCCTGGGTTAGTACAGCCCCTATGCCTATTGAACTTGCATCAGTAAATAATTGGAATGGTTGTTTAAAATCAGGTAATTTTAACACAGATGCTTCCGTAATCACCTGTTTTATTGCGTCGAAGGCCTTCTGTGTCTCCACTGACCATAAAAAAAATTTTTGAAACTTCTTTTTAAGATTATAAAGGGGCTCGCATAAATCGGGGTAATTTTTAATAAACTTTACGTACCACTGGTACATGCCCAAAAATTTCGACACTTCTTTAGAACTTTTTGGGGGCCTCATCTCAACTATTGCTTTAACCTTAGCCTCGTCCGTTGTAATCCCCTCCTTACTAATCACCAACCTTAATACTTCAACTTGTAACAACCAAATTTACATTTGTCTTTATTCAACATTAATCCTGCTTCCAGCAACAACCGAAACACTTCTCTGAAATGTTTAACGTGGTGAGCGAACGATGGCAACGAAATAATTACGTCATCCATATAAACGCTCACAAACCGCCTTATCACTGATTTTAAGATTAAAAAATTAAGAGCAGCTAGTGAAGGCATGCTAGTGAACGCATATGTGCCTTGTTACGTGACAAAATCTGTCTTAACCACATCGCTAGGGTTTACAGCAAGCTTAAAGTATCCTGAGCGGAGATACAGCGAAGACATGAGTTCGGTATGGAGTATTTTCGTTATCAAATCCTCAATCAGCGGTAAGGGATACCTGGGGTATTTTGTAATTGAATTTAACTTCCTATAGTCAACCGCAAATCGATACGCTTCTGGATTATTCGGAGGTAACCCATTAATCTTTCTACACGGCACAACCAGCGACGAGTACATGGATTGGATCAGGATTATGGTGTCTTCCTTTAACATTCTCTCGACATAATAATCTAAAATACCGTGTTTCAGTCTATCATCCATATACGGCCTTGAAACAACTGGCGGATTATCACTCGTGTCAATCTTATAATACAAAACATGCGTGAGTGCCGGTTTGTCAGAAAACAGTCCTTTAAAAGATGTGACATCTCTCGCGTCTTTTTTTAACAAGTCCTTTGGGTCAGAATTAATGGCATCACTTTTCCAACCAAATCCAAGAAATGAAATGGAAACAGAAGATGCAAATGAACGGACTTAGAGTAAGCGGGATGGCAATGTAAGGGAATGTTTGAGAATTGAAGTTGGTTTGTGGCAGTTGATGGTTATTACTGTTCATATTTCAAGTTTGAATGAGACAGCGTGACGTGGATACATATATTAGTGCTCAATTGGAAGGAAAACGCCCAGTTACATACTATTGCATACAAAGACAAGAATGAGCGTTACTCCAAAATGTAATAAGGTAGGATTGATTATTTAATATTAGAATCGAGGATTAGGTGGTTCGCTTATTGATATTGGTCTGAATTAGATTGTCTTATTACAAATATTTATTTTGTGTGTTGCGTATTGCGTCATCGTAGATTCTCTCATATTAATTATTATAATTAAATTTGTTAAAGGTTTAAGTTGAATATCTTAATAAAGTCATATTAAGATGATGTTTGATCCTAGTTCTTTCGCTAATCCTACACCTCTAGCTCACGCTGATACATCGAGAGAAGTACTTCCAAAGGGAGGAACATCACAATGGCGCCCAACTAGGTTTAATCTATATGATCCCGAGATGAGAAACGCGAGAGGGTTTAATGTTTGGTCAGAAGTGTACTTTCCTGGGTCGGAGAACGTCACCGAATTTTTGGAGGGTATTGACAATCAAATCAAATTACTTGAAAAACCCAGTGACTTATCATCTGCTTATTTGAAAGGTCATCTCCTGGGGAGATCCCTAGATTGGTACCAAATTTTCGGATCAGAGTTAGTACAAAATACCGCCACGGACTTCACGCATTTGAAAGCAGCATTGTCGAAGCATTCCCTGCCATCCAAAATAGAAAAGATTTAGAAACTCGTTTTTACGCGTCACAGCAAAGACAGAACCAGGAGCCGACGGATTTTGTTTAGGATTTGCTGAAATTGCAAAAGAAACTAGAATTGGGGATGTCTGAGAAGGCCCTTGTAGATCATATTTTTGTTAGACCTGAACCACAAGTCAAGGATTCTGTTGAAGTGCGTAACCCACAAAACAGGATTCAATTATTGGAGATCTTGGCTAAGTTTGAGGAAAGACATTCATGCAAGGCAACACGGGGTTCAAGAAAAAGTGATAATGTTGAAGGACGAGGTTGGAATGTCGTAGGATGTCTAATGTTGGTAATAATAGAGGAAATTGGAGAAATTCTGAAATGGCGCGTAGAACGAATAATGGTAGAAATGATTATAGGGGTAACTATCAGAATGGCCGTCAAGGAAATCAGTGGTTCGAGAGCAGGAATAAGTTTCAAAACGATGATCGCAGATTTAACAATAGGGGATATCAATTTAGAAATCGAGGTCAAAATGACGATTTTAGTAGAGGGGACTTAAGAGATAGGGGTTCGAGTGAAAACTTTAGTCGAGGCGGTAAAAAACAAATGGGACGATTAAATGTTTTGAAAGTGAGTGATATTAAAGGTGATCAGACGCAGTCGATAAATGAGTCACCGATTAAACTTTCAGCAATATGCATGTCTCCGGTGGAACTTCCATATGTTCCTATTTTATTAGATGAGACTTTTACGAAAGCGTTATGCAACACTGGAGTGGAGAAATCATTTATATCGGAAGAGACATAAAAAAATATTTTCGGTATAAGCAAGTAAAGAAATCGAGTACTCAGGTGAATACGGCACAGGGGGAGCTAAATGTCGAAATATTGGAGTTGTGAAATTAAATATTTGAATACGGGGGTCTGAAAAATTTTGGTTGTTCCATGTGTTAGCAGATTTGGAATACCCATGTATTCTTGGGATAGATTTCATAGGTGTATCAAAGATTATTTTAGATTTTGATTGAAAATCTTTGGTGATTCTGGATTCGCAGATTAATAAGGTGGTTAAAACGGTTGAAGTAGAAAAAGTAGAAATAGATCTATCTAAGACAAAATTAGAAGAAAAACAGAAACAGGAATTACAAGATTTGTTTGATAGTTTTCAAGGATTGTTTTCGAATAAACCATGGCTTACGCATGTTCTATATCATGAGATTGACACAGGAGATAATCCAATGGTTGTTTCCAGACCGTACAGGTATGATAGGGAGTATGATTCTCGATTATCTCGTAGACAAAATGTTGAAAGAAGGAACTACAATTCCCATTCAATCCCCGTACACGTCACCAGTTGTGTTATGTAGAAAGAATAATGTGTTACCGCTGGATAATCCGGAAGCGTATAGATTTACTGTTGATTATCGAAAACTGAATGCGATCACAAGGTATCCTCGGTATCCTTTACCGTTAATAGACGATTTAATAATGAACATATCCCATACAGGGATACTGTCAACCCTAGACATTCGGTCGGGATATTTTCAGATGGCTGTGAACCCTAGTGATATAGTTAAGACTGCATTTGTCACGAAAAATAGTACCTACGCTTTTCGCAGAATGCCATTTGGCTTGTCAGGGGCGGGCTCCCAATTTTCTTTAAAGAATGAAATAATGAGAGAATTTCACGACAAGCCATTAGCAGATCATTTTGGACGTTTTAAAACTTATCATAAAATAAGGGATGTTTGTTATTTCTCGTATATGAGAAAATTTATTGATCAATATGTCTACATGCCATATGTGCCAAATTAATAATTATAAAAACGCGTTACCACCTGGTCGGTTAATACCAATTGTATCAAATTATCCAAATGAAATAGTTACGTTAGATTTTTTAGGTCCGTATCCTGTGTCGAGAGTAAGACGTAACCGATATGTATTAGGAATTACGGATCATTTCAGCAAGTGGGCTGAAATCATACCCCTTAAGGTATCCGTACACCTTCAAAACGTCATTTTCGTCAAATTTTTCGATTTTTTAATTTAAATGTTATTTAAAAATATGAATGTTTTTCTTTAAAATGGTGTTTAAATTTTGTTTCTATCTTATTTAGAACTTAAGTTATGGGGATTTGAGTTTCATTCGATAGCACCTTTTTGAACCCGGAAGTACAAGTCTGCATTGCGAAGTAGAAAAAATGTTTGTTGACATTTTTATTTTTCAAATTATCGTTTAAATATGCAATAGTAAGAAATTTAAACTTTTTAAAATATGAATTTGAGTTTTCAGAATTATCAAGAATATAATTGGCAACAGGCTTTTATTTATATTTTTATCTAGAATCTGGCAAGAAAATAGAGTGCTTTACTGTTTGTTTACATTTGCTTATGATTGTGTAGCTCTTTATAAGCTTTTGTTTAATCCTTTTTTATAGCAGAAAATTTTAATTTTTGTCATTTAACATGTGTAATGCTAAACGTAGAGTTAGTGCAAAGAGAAAACGCCAATTTCTAGTAAATGGATCTACCATTAAACATTCAAAAAATAGCAGCGCAACATCTACCAACGCCAGTTCTTCAAAAATTAAATACCTGCTGCCTTTGATGAAGAAATAGCAGAATATCAACGTAAACCACTTACTGGTAACAGAATAATTGATATGGAAGTCCTTTTAAATTTGTTTTTACAACTTTGCTGCCCAAGATGTTTCGAAGAAGGTATCCGGCTTTCTGAGGATTCCACATATGGTTTGTGCTCAAATTTTGTTATCAGGTGTAAACATTGTGACTTTTACTCAGGGTTTTCTAGTTCAAAGAAAACTTTAAACTGTCCTGAAGTAAATACAAGATTTGTGTATGGTATGAGACAAATTGGGAAATGTTTTCTGCTGGGTTTAAATTATGTGGTACGTTAAATTTACCCAGGCTCAGTAAAACTGCGTACACTAATCATGAGAATAAACTCATGTCCGTGATTTCAGAAGTTAGTGAACTATCAATGCAAAAAGCAGCTTCTGAACTGTTAGTGCTACATCCTACTAAAAATAAAATTGTTGAATGTGGCATTTCAGTTGATGCAACGTGGCAGCGTAGAGGTTAATCTTCCATGAATGGGTGTGTCGCAGCTTTGTCAGTTGACACTGGTAAAGTAGTAGACATTGAAATAATGTCGTCATATTGTCCCACCTGCAGAAAGATTTCTAAAATGCCTAGAAGTATTGAGTCGGAAACTTTTGCAGCAGATCACGTGTGCCATAGCAATTTTCAAAGTTCTGCGTTAAAAATGGAAGCTGTTGGTGCTACGAGAATCTTCCAACGTTCTATTGTCAAACGAGGCCTTAAATATGCACATTATTATGGTGACGGGGACTCTAAGGGCTTTATCAGTGTCAAAGATACTTATGGGAAGGATAGCGTCACAAAATATGAATGCATCTGTCATGTTCAAAAGAGAGTAGGTGCGAGATTGTGCAAACTAAAGTCTAAAAATAAAAATCTGTCTGGTAAAGGCAAACTTACCGACTCTTTTATTGACCGATTGCAAAACTATTATGGGATTGCTGTTCGTAGCAATGTTGGAAACCTATCCGGTCTTCAGCAAAATGTTATTGCGGCTTTGTTTCATTGCTCATCAAGTGTCGAGAAACCGATGCATGGGCAGTGTCCCATCCGAAAAGATAGTTGGTGCTACTACCAGCGAGCACTGTCTTGTGGCAAAAAGCCAAACAAAAAATATAAAGGCTTATCAAATGAAGTACTAGACACGATTAAGCCTACATATTTAGAGTTGTGTACCAAAAAACTGCTTGCTAAATGCCTGCATGGCAAAACACAAACGAATGTTTAAATGGCGTTATATGGCAGAGAGTACCCAAGGAAGTTTTCGTGTGCCTCAAAATTTTAAAATCTGGTGCATTGGATGCTGTGATTCAATTTAATGATGGATACAAGGGTTGTGTTGAAATTTTTAAAAAACTTAATATAACTCCTGGTTATTTTACTTTAAAAGCATACAAACATCTTGACATCAATAGAATTAACGACGCAGAACGACATTCAACACCAAATGTAAAGCAGCGTAGAAAAATTTTAAGAGCTACAAGGAAAAAAAAATCAATGTTTTAGAGAGTAAAGGTGTTATTTATAAATCAGGAGCATTTTAAGTATATCAAATTGTGTTTAATATTAAAATTTGCAGTTCAAAGTTTATTTCTGATTTATCTCAAAATGAATTTGTTTAACGTATTGACATCTGACAACGTAAATATCAGAAAAAGTTGTGAACCAAATTAGTTCAAATTTTATAAATATATTTGTTTTATAGATTTAAAGAACCCCTACTACTTTCATAATTATATAGTTGATATGTTTTTAGTAACTAAGGTACATATCATGCTCGTAATAATTTTTTAAGGATTTTTCAATGTTCTTTTACTCGAAACTTGATAAAAATTGTAATAAATTGATTATCATCAGGAAAATAGTACCAGCCCTAAAAAATGTTATAATGATCATCATCAAATTTACAGAAAGGGGAAATTTTTGTTTACATTTGAGTTATGTGCGTTATTTTAATAATCAAATTACTATTTACACTATGCTTTACTCCCTAAAATTTTTTTATGTACAACAAGTAGCATATTAAATGTATTTTTCATAGTTTTAAGTTATATTTCATCAGTAAAAAATATTTTAATAGCAAATATTACAGTTTTTAAAAAAATTTTCTTCGAAGGTGTACGGATACCTTAAAAAAGCCTCTGCTCGAATTATAGCAGATAATTTTTTTGATAATTATATATCGCGTTTTGGAGATCCAATAAAATTAATTAGTGACAACGGTCCCCAATTTCCGATATTTCTGAGAATTTAAATGAAAGATTAGGCATAAGGCATGTGAATACTGTTGTATATAGACCTCAAGCAAATAGAACAGAACGCGTAAATCGCGATCTGGTGCAAATGATTGCAAATTATGTCAATGAACAACATGACACATGGGACCAATTCTTACGCGAGTTTGCTTATGCTATTCGTACGGCTGTAAACGAAACAACGGGGAAAACCGCTGCAGAATTATTTTTAGGTCGAAAGTTGATTACGCCTTTTCAAAAATTAGTGATGGTATCAGACGGAACGTAATTTGCAGTAGGAGATATTGAGGGATTGTTTGAGGAGGCTAGACGAAACACAAAAGCTAAACATGAAAAATTGAAGAAATATTATAATAGATGTAGGGGTGGTGTGCAAATTAATGTGCATGTTTGGGTTTTGGTAGAAACACATCCTTGAAGTTCAGCAACAAGAAAAGTAGTAGCTAAGTTTAAACCAAAATTTGAAGGTCCGTATAGAGTGAGATTTAAAGAATAACAACGTATAGTGATATGGAAGGCGGGAAAAGGTTAACGATTAATGTAGATCAGGATAGAATATATCGTCATAGGAAATGTGACGAGACGGAGATAAGAACTGGTAGTTCGGATAGCGATAGTTTGAGCGATGAATCGATTGGTTTTGACAGATTACAACGGAGATCAAATCATTCGCAAGATGGTAAAAAGAAAGTGTCAGAAGTAAAGCGTGAGTTGGGGGAAAAAGGGTGAAGTTTTAGAAATGATCAAGGTGAGAAACACACAAATAAGACCAATAAGCGCGGACCACTTATCACATGAATACCTAGTACTTGGTCTGAGAAAGGTAGAATGATTAAAATAAGCAAAAATGAAAGGTTAGGCTATAAAAGATTACATGAATCTAGGTCGGGAGGACCAGAAAGGAAAGCTCAGAAGGGTTCAGAACATTGAGTACCTAAAAGAGCTTTGTCGTCGAATGATAAGACTAATCCTAATCTGCCAAACTTTAGAAAGAAAAGCCGAGGACAAGAGAAAATGACGCCCACCACAAGCGGTTACAAACTCAGACCGCGAAATGGAAAGGAAGTGGGGTCCCGACCGACCATAGAGAGGAAGACAAAACACGGAGAACCAGTTCGATCCAGAAAAGGCAGAGGAAGAAACGATAGCCCCTACATCGAAGAGCGAACAAGATCAAGCAACAAGAATGCTAGACGAGGAGGTGATCAACAACGGCAAGACCAGGAAAGGAAAGGAGCGTGTACGAGAAAGTCCTTATCCCTGGAGGTCTTGGTAGGAAACGCTAACTACAAGTCATAAGAGAACCAGGTTGTATCTTTTCTTTTTATATTCTTTCGAACAAGTGGTCGGAAGAAATATTGCAATGGAGCAAGTCACGGTCGGATATTTAAAATTTAAGAAGCCTAGCAAAAAATGGACACTAAAATGAGTGTGTTTTTCTAGAGAAGAAAAATAAACTTTTGCCTTGTAAATTTTTTATATAATTATGGAAAAAACAATTGTAAAAATGCATTTGTTTACTTCTGTTATGACTTCGCTAAGATGCGACAATTCCTTTGGTTGTTTGTTTTAATTGTTTATTGAAAAATGTTTGTAATTGTATAGTGTATGTATATGTGTTATATTGTTTCATATTGATGTACATCTGGTTTTGGGAAACGCGTCGTAGATAGCATACTAACATAACATTTAACCAGCGCTACGCGATTTGTGGAGAAGTTTTTGAAAGAGCCAGATGAAATATATGTATAGAAATCAGTTGCAATTTAAAAGTGATATGTAATGTATACAAATTGTGAAATGCAATTATAATATGTGAAACTTTGTTCTTTACAAAATGACATAGGAAGTTTTGTTTCAGGGTGACAGACCCTGAAGTCTATTGAAAGTTTTCTCTTGGCTAGGGAATTACATGTAATGTTTACAGAGGACTAGAAGATTGTGAAAAAGCTGAAGTTTATGTAGAAAAAGGAAGATTATAAATCTTTCTTTGTACAAAGGACAATGAAGATAAGAAGCTGTAAAGAAGCATAATTGTTAGACTTTAAGTAGCATTTAAGTAGAATTAAGTTAAAGAGACGTGCGGACCTCGTTTTTTTTGTCATTTAAGTCATATATGGTTTTTCCCGGTCCTGTAACCCAGATGGGGCACGTCTATTTATTTTGTGCTTGTGAGAATCTACCATGATTAAAATGCATAACTATGAATGCTGGTCTAGTTAATTGAGTAAAATTTATGATGGCTGTTGAAAAATAAAATTAAGGAGAAATATTAAAAATTATTCTTAAGATGAATAGTGAAAATTAAAATTTAAGTGGAGCGTTGGAAATTAAAGGTTAGAATGAATATTTAAAGTTAAAATTTAAATCATGGAAATTTAGAAGTATAAGAATAAAATTTAATCATGTAATTTCTTAAGGGCCACGAAAAAAATCACGTTTTGTTTCTTGGAGGGGTTTGACATCTCACGCGTCATTTTTTTAACAAATCCTTTGGGTTCTTTGGGCCAGAATTAATGGCAACTATTTTCCAACCAAATCCAGGAAATGAAATGAAAACAGAAGATACAAATGAACGGAATTTAGATATCGGATCTTAGAGTAAGCGGGATGGCAATGTAAGGGAATGTTTGACAATTGAGGTTGGTTTGTGGCAGTTGATGGTTATTACAGTTCATGTTTGAATGAGCCAGCGTGACGTGGATACATATATTAGTGCTCTATTAGAAGAAAAACGCCCAGTTACATACTATTGCATACAAAGACAAGGTTGAGCGTTACTCCAAGCTGTAATAAGGTAGGATTGATTATTTAATATTAGAATCGAAGGTTAGGCGGTTCGCTTATTGATATTGGTCTGAATTAGATTGTCTTATTATAAATATATATATATATATATATATATATATATATTGTGTGTTGCGTAATCGTAGAATCTCTCATATTAATTATAATTAAATTTGTTAAAGGTTTAAGTTGAATATCTTAATAAAGTCATATTAAGATAATGTTTGATCCTAGTTCTTTTGCTAATCCTTCACCTCTATCTCACGCTGATACTTCTATAGAAGTACTTACAAGGGGAGGAACATCACAAAACTATTAAACAAATCTTGCAACTCTTGTTTCTGACTCTTCTAATCCTGTCTTAGTAAGATCATCGTCCAAATTTCCTTCATCAATTGATGGAATAACCTTTTCAACCTGCGAATCCGGAATCGCCAACGATTTTCGATCAAAATCTAAAACAATTTTTGATCTACTAATAAAATCTTCACCGAGAATGCAAGGATATTCTAAATCCGCCAAAACGTAAAATTGCCAGGGTTTCACACACAAATTCCCGTATTCTTACTTGCAACTCTACTACACCTATATTTCCACATTTGGCTCCTTGTGCCGTTACCACCTGAGCACGAGACATTTCTTCACCTGTTTCTAAAAAAAATACTTTTTAATTTCTTCAGATATAAATGACTTTTTCGCACCTGTATCCCATAGTGTGCTACGTAAACGTTTCTTTCAATAAAATAGGAACATACGAAAGTTCCACTGGAGACATGCATGTAGCTGAAAGTCTAATCGGAATATTCTTTACCGATTGAGATTGATCAACCTGATCAACTTGAAGTTCTGAAATATTTAATCGACCCCCATGTCATCGATCTCCTCGACTAAAATTTTTACTCTGACCCCTATTTCTAGATTGATACACCCCATTATTAGTATTAAACCTTTGATTATCTCTATTAAATCTATTTCCGCTCTCGAACGCCTGGTTCCTCCGACTCCTGTGAGGACAATTCTCGTAATTACCTCTATAACTATTCCTTTTATCATTTGGTCTATGTTCTACTTCCGCATCTCTCCAATTTCTCCGTCTGCAGTCATCGTTAGACATCCGACGCACATACCAATCATGTCTTCTTAAATTCTCACGACTTCTCGAACACTGCGTTTCCTTGCATGAATATCGTTCCTCAAATTTCGCCATCACTTGCAATCATTGAGCCGTTGTGGTTGGGTTCCTAACCTCTACGTAATCTTGGACCTGAGGTCCGAGTCGAGCAAATATATGCTCTACTAAAGGCTCTTCGGACATTTTAAGTACGTGTTTTTTGTCACTTTTAATAAATCGTAAATAAAGTCTGTCGTCTCCTCACCTGTACCCTGATGCGTCGAGTAGAATTTTACTTCTAAAAACTTTCTATTAGGCTCTACCGGAAAATTTTCGGTCAACGCCTCTTTCAAATGCGTGAAGTACATGACCATGTCGTGCACTAATCGAGACCCAAAAATCATGTACCAATCTTTTGCCCTCTCCAGGAGGTGACCTTTCAAATACGCACATGTCACACGTTACTGGGTATCTCCAAAAATGTCCCATTATTCTCAACACCCTTAATATATTCACCCACCTCTCTCCCCTGTTTATTAAAATTTTAGTGTAAACATAATACAACACAATATTAATCTAAGAGGATTATGATAAAGAATAAGATGCAATACGTATTAGCAATAAATAACGCAATTAACCACTAAGTATATCTTTATAGATAAAGCCTATCTAAATAGTAAACGTCTTGTTCTTAAAGTTTAATTAATCAAACTTACCGCTATAAACTAGGTAAACAGCTACGGTCCTTAAATCTTCCGTTCCAGCTTTATCTGGCTGGCTCTAGCTTAGGCTATGCTTCGTTCGTCTCGGACACACTTTCGATTCGTCTGCACCGGCACGGCTAGGCTAGGCTAATTCCCCTGAATTAAGATACTTCTTCTAGACTATATCTCATATCATTTTTACGACAACTTTTCTACTTAGCGACCTCACCTAGTGACTTCACGAATGCTAAGCTTCCAATATATATATTATTCCTAATTTACATAAACGCGTTTTCCTCTTGAGTTGGTTGGAAAGAATTGCCATTCTAGCCTTAAGGAAATTTCAAGAGGACAGTTAATAGAAATCTCGATTAAAGCTCTGTCACAGAATCTTTTGAACCTTGGAACGATGTTCATCAGCAGATGCTGCGATTCGCCGAACACTAGTACTTGCCGAGCATTTGCGATCTGTCTTCCTCCACTTGCGTTACTACATCATCCACTACCTGTGCTGCAACATACCTTCGTACCCTTCCTGGCTGAAACCCCATTGTTCCCGTTGCCTTAAATTTTCTAATCATGTATGTTAGTCTTTGACTCCTGAGGGGACACATTTCGTAACCTTTCCAAAGACCGAAATTTTACGCAAAGCTTTGGTAGCAAAGTCTCCTTTTTAGTAAAACAATTTCATCAGCAAAGCACTTCCTGGAGATTCAACGTCATCTTCCTGCGACTGCAGTTTGCCTCTCGCATCTTTATATCCCACGGGTTGCTGCAGGCGCACACGATTACTGTGGTTGCGACATTTGCTTATGCCAGTGCTTCTCAAACTTTTAATAGTGGCAACCCAGTTTTCAATCGTAATTTTATCGCGCCCCCCTTATACGATAATGTATTGAATGCAGTAATAATGCACTTGGATGCTAAAGCTACAATACGATATTAATTATAAACCGTACAAATTAATAAGATAAGTATATTAAATGTTATGTATATGAAGTAATATAAATTTTTTTTCTGGAATTTTTTAATTGGGACAGATTGCAAAATGATATGGCTGCTTTGATGACAAAATATAGATCTCAGCCAAATATAGAAAAAGTACTCAGTGTCAATTCTAATCGTAAACATTTCTTTGAAAAACTTTCATCTGCAAGACAAGCCCATGGCAGTCGCTAATACTTATTAAACTTGCTCTTAATTAAAGATTAATAAATTAGTCCTAAAATACCCCTTGTGCAGCACTGATATATTAAAAGTGTGCTATCTGAGAAGTACCCGTTTATTTTTAAAAAACTAAAACTTTCTTGATATAATAGCTGAACTGTCAGGAGAGTCAACTCAAATGCTTGACAATGTTTGCGAAAATGTAAAATGTTATTTTAAAATGAATGTTCATATTAGAATTAGTTTTAAGCGAACTGTAATTTTAATGATCACAGAATTATAGCTAAAGAAAAATAATATAAAATTCCGATAAAGAATAATTGTGTGTGAGAGAAAGAACTCCCCTGGGTTCCACCCTGAACACAAAGATTAAATTGAGGCAAAGGATTACCAGACGACACATTTTTACAATAACAAATAATTTTTATTCACTTGAATCAATTATCAATCTTCTAAATACAAATATGAATCACTTTGTCTACGTCAATGGGATTGAACTTTACTATTAAATTAAATCACGAAATATGATACTAATCAACTATTAAACTCAATATCGAACGGGTTTTTTGGAATAAGAGGACCGAGAGATATACTCAATTTGAATTACTAGCAGTCATTAACTTTCTACTAACTCTATTATATATTTACTCTTATGATCCGATAATTGAAATATCACCTGACTTTTACTACTTCACTCCTTTCCAGTTGGCTCAACCTTCCGAATGTAGATATCTGCCTGATCTCAGCTAGAAACTAATCACACAATCAATTTGAATCTTCTTAGCACTCCTTCTATGTATCTCTTGGCTCAATAGCCTTCTTCGCTAACCTACAACACTCTCCTTATATACTTTGATTCATTTGCATATCCCGTTTCCTCTTATCAGAGCTGGCTGGAAATATACGCGAATTTACAATCCCCAAAGACGCCCAAGAATATTAGTGATAAAGTTCCGTATAGATTCGTCACATGTGTGTTATTTTTAATATTTAAAGCGAGAAGACTTCAAAATGTTTTATCCCGGGAGCAGGCACACACTCGTTACTAACGTTTATCGTCAGGCGGGGTGATTGTGTATGTTAGTCACCCTAATTCTTTTTTCCTATATAATTATTTTTATATAAACGTAGCGGGATGACGATTGTCATGGTGTCATCCCAGCGCCTCCTTCTTGTATCTGCTTAAAAAATTGTGTAAAACATTTTTCGTTATGCTTTATATGTTTGAGAATACTCATAAAAAAATAAATCTTGGCCAAGTAATGATTCAAAGTGCTTCTGTGGTTTTCCAAACATCATAAAACTTAATTAAATGGTAAAAATCCCACTGAAATACATTATTTACAACTTCCCTAAATGAGAAATTAACACATAAGAGAGGAGTCATAACTAACTGTACCAATAATTTAGAAGGTCAAACAGATGATCAGCAAATATTTTCTGCTGCCTACAAAAATAATATACAGCATTTCGAAAATAATAACTCTGAAGAATTTTATGTCTTCCTAAATATTTTCGATTCTTGTTTTGGGTTTTGTTTTTTCTCTGAAAGAGTAGTATTTTAGGTTTAAAAAAGTAAAATAAAGAATCTCTTATCATGGGATTACAGCAATCAAATAAAAGTTTTTTTATTTGGTTACAGGATAAGAGACAGCTAATTAGGTTTTGGAAAATCTCTTATTTTGATGACGTGATATCGCCAGATGTTATATATAACTTATATCAGAGTAAAAGTGCATTTTTTAATGTCTGAAAGTATTTTGTTTTAATTCATTCCAGTAAACTAATTATTTTTTAAATCTTTTATTTTAGATATGCTCTCGACCCCCAGGGGGCATGCTCCACATTTTGAGAAACGTTGGCTTATGCCAATTGTTTTCATTGCACAACGCCATCTAGTGGTGATTTTTCAAATTAATTGATTTTTTTCCCCTCGATAAAATTCCCAACATTTCATTCCGCCATTACTAATTTTCATGCAATTGTGTTGCATAATTTTTGCTACAGACTGCTCGTAAAATTCAAGTTTAATCTCACCCGGTACTTATAATCATGTACAATCAGAAATCTATTTAACGAAGTCGCTAAATCCCGAAAATGTTCGTTATATTATAAGGTTTCACTTTAAATATATTTTATAAACTACACAAAACAAATTTTAAATTCATAAACAGTATAAATTAAAAAAAGTAGTAATTCACACCTTTTTGTAAATTAATATTTGTGTATTTTATATATCTTCCAATCCGGCAGCCAGTGCCCCTTTTATTAACCTTTATCGTGGTATTAAGGCCTGAATTCAACTAGTTTGAAATAATTTGCTTTGAACTAGACATAACATTTATCACAAAACTTCATTTTGTTTAATTTATCTTCATTAGTAAATTATTATCATCCACTGATGGAAATTAAAATCCCAACACCAAGAAGAAATTGTGCTGCTTCAGTGAAATTTGGTAGGCATGTTTATACATAAGGAGCCCAGTGGCTGAGTCATAGCGTATCGCGTTTCCACACCATGGGTCCAGGGATCAAACCTCGGGCTGGGCAAGGTCGACTCTGCCTTTCATCCCTTCAGTAAGTCAATAAAATAAGTACCGAAATTGTGCTTGGGAAATAAACACTGGGAGTTTCGAGTTAGACGGACCACCTGACTGGAACATCTGCTCATGCACCTCAGAGCAGAAGGACATGAAAACTCAGAGGGGCACAGTAGGTCTTGTCCCCCTCATGGGTTGTTGTGGCACTGAGTTCAGCTAAATTTAGTTTATACGTCTAAAAAATGACTTCGATTCAAATTCCACATTAGGTGCATAAATGGAGCGCTTGTTGCTCCACTTACGGTGGTATTCTCAATCGCGAGTTATTGAAAAGAAAACTCACACGGATTGGGTAAACCCTGCTCGACGATAACTCTCGAGTAATTCCCGTTTCTCATTCTCGAACTGACGAGTAGGGGATCCAAGAGTTATACGTTCGCGAGATGTTAAACTGGTTGTGATTGGACGCTGATAATCACGTGGTATATTGTTTACATATAGCATGTTGTATCTTGGTGCAAGACGCTCGATTCACAGCTATTTATTTCTTATGGCTACTACGTCAAACAAAAGTAACTTTTTCTCTAGTAGAATCTTATTAAAAAATTCAAGGAGATGTTATTCATTGCAAGATAACCAGTGCAGTTTACAATAAGAAAAAAGAAAAAGCACGGGATTACTTAACTATTGATTTCAATGCAGGCAGCCTTTCTAAACGAAGTCAATAACAGCTGCAAAATAAATTTATAATTATCAAGAACGAATCGCAAAATTGAAGAAACAGCACTTGACAAAGCAAAATTAATTAAAATATTAAAACTCATTCTTTTTTTGCTTTTACTATAATACTATATTAAAAATGAAAAACATTTTTTAAATCCGTAATGTTAACCAATTTTTCAATATTTCTGCAGAATTTGGATAATACTATACTTCAAACGAGAAAACATTTTCGTGCGATTGTATTTCAAAATGGTGAAGTTTTTAAATGTTTCATTAAAATTTGAGTATTTGTTGAAAAATCGTAAAAAAAAAAAAAAATTAGGCATTTTATTTTTTAAATGACTGATTCTAAAAGAGAAAAGCCTGAACTTTCTTAGTGCAGAATATCGATTCAATAGCAGAAAGAAGAAAATTAAATTCTTACTGACGATTTAAAAATCCATTTCATGAAAACGCATCGATTTTGACTCATTTTCGAAAAAATTGTAAGAAATAGAAAATATTTTTTTAAAAAAAATTATACCGTATCGTGGCGAAATAAAAGAAATTTCCCATTAGGTTATTATTTTTTGCCTCAATTTGAGAGAAAGAATAAGATGGGTTTTTTTTTAAAAAAAAAAAGGTCGAAAAATCGGAGCTTCTTTATGATTAATCCGATAAGTTGCTGGGCAGAATAAAAAGCAAACAGGGGGAAAAGGTTTTCAATTAATATCTTTTTAACTAATTGTGATATCGGAGTATATATGGTCAAAACATGCATTGTCATCCAAGCTAAACCTGTACGCAAAATTTTAACTCAATCAGTTGCGGACATCAGTTTCAAAATTTAGTTGCAAGATTTCAAACGAAAATATTATTTATTATCTACACTATTAAAACTTGAAGGTAAGCAAACGTATGACAATATACGACTAAGTGTATATTCTCATGAACCGCAAGACGCAGAAACTTGCCGAAAGTACCAAAAGCTTGGGAATGATTCAAGGAATTCGTTTTGACCATTTATATTCCGATAGTACAATTAGTTAAAAGATATTAATTAAAAACCTTAAAACTTATAATTATTGCCATTTTTTTACGGACAGGCAGCGTTCCAATTTCTAGACTATTTTTTTTTTGTCCAA
This sequence comes from Trichonephila clavipes, assembly GCA_019973935.1. Classification (NCBI taxonomy): domain Eukaryota; kingdom Metazoa; phylum Arthropoda; class Arachnida; order Araneae; family Nephilidae; genus Trichonephila; species Trichonephila clavipes. The sequence goes on along the minus strand of BMAU01005037.1, from coordinate 6,922 downwards.
AACGTTTTTAAAACACGATCTAATTTTTTTTACAAGCTATTAATTAAATTTCAATGTAAAATGTTCCGGTGGAATCTTGCAACTCCATTTTTGAAGCTGATGTCTTCTACCGATTGAGCAGGAATTTTGTATACACGCTTAGTTTGGATGTCAATGCATGTTTTGACCATTTATATTCCAATATCGACCTAGTTAATGTAACGATCTTGTTCAAGTGTTAATGCGAGTATGTTTACAAAACGAAGGGTGTGGACTAGAGGTGTGTAGCTCAAATGGTAGAGCGCTCACTTAGCATGTGATAGGCTCGGGGTTCAATATCCCACGCCTCCAAATGTTAATATATTCGTGTAAAATATTTTATTTGTACAACGAGATATTTTACAACACTTCCTCTCTGCATAAGTGCAAAGTATGTTGTATTTTTACTGTTCTAGAGGGAACACTAAAAAAGACAGATCTATCGAACTATTTCTATTTACTTTGAAACATTTTATGTGTGTGTGATATGTATTTACTCGATTCTAATTTCTCCCTTAACATTTTTAATTGACCTAGTTACTGTAAAGATCTTGTTCAGAAGTTAAAGTGGGCATGTTTACAATAATGCAGGTGTCGACTGGGAGCTTAGATCAGATAGTAGAGCGCTCGCTTAGCATGCGACAGGTATGGGTATCGATACCCCGCCCCTCGAAGTATTTTTTTTTCGTGTAAAATATTTCATTTGTACAACGCGCGAGATATTTTACAATACTTCCACTCTGTATACGTACAAAATATGCTATATTTTACAAGATTTTATTTAACTTGTAATGTAAATTGGTTGGGTGGAATCTCGCAACTTAATATTGAAGCAGATGTCTTAAACTGATTGAGATGAAATTTTTTATACACGTTTAGTTTGGATAACAATGCAAGCTTTGACCATTTATATTCCGATATCGCAATTAGTTAAAAAGATTAGTTGCATGGCCCGGTGTTTCACGAGCTTTCTCTACTTTTATAAATGTTCCCTTTCCTTAACAAAATCAGCACTTCTAATACTCTTTTTCAAATGATTTCCACCCCCTCCTCTACTTAGTCCGGGGTTTCTCGGGCTTTTACCGAAATTATAACTTAAATTCCCTGCTGCTTCGAAATTTTTTCGCTTCTTTTCTTAGTTGGACAGGTTTATTTCCTTCCAGCGCTGAATGAGCATGTTTAAATAAATAACATATTGTCATAGAAATTCCCCTTCCCCTGCCGCTATCAGAGCTCTCGAATAAGTGAACATTCGCAAATTCTTAAACAGCTTGACAGGTGCAGCCATCTTGTGGCACAAAAACTAATGATTTATTGCACAAAAGAACTCGTAAAATAAGTTTTCGACATTTTATTTTTTTAAATCACTAACTGTAAAAGATAAAAGTATGAGTTTTTTTTTTAAAAAACATTTTCACATATAAACGCATCTTGATATTGACTTAATTTAGAAAAGTCATATGTAAAGTATCTTTGTTTTGTAAAAAATACAGTATCGTGAAGAAATAAATTTTCTTCCAATTACAAAATTGCTAGCAAAGTTATTAAATGTGCGAAAAAATGTTTGCGTATTTTTTAAAAAAATCATAAAACCAAGCGTTGGTGCTGTTTCGAAACTGAATACAAAAAAGTTAATAATCCAGCGCTCTAAACGATTCATCCACAAAATCTTTGGAAAATGAAATAAAAGACCTGTAAAATAATATATATAATAAAAGGAAAAGATATTCAATTTCGCATTGCGTTATTTGTTAAAGGTAAAAAAGGTTTTCGGGCATTATTTGTAAGTTAATGCCTTCAGACTTCATACATCGATTGCAAACAAAGATAACTTTTAAACAAAAATGTATCAAAATCATGCTTAAATATTTCCTGCAAAAGGAAAAAACAAAAACTTAATTTTTTAAACCGTAATTTTAAAGCAATTTTTCAATCTAGTGAAGATTATGGATAATATCATTCTACAGACAAAAAAAAAAGTTTCACGAGATTATTTTTATAAATAAATTGTTAAGGATTTAAATAAAATTTTGAGTATTTTTTAAAGATTCATAAAAACACTTTTTGTTATTTTATCTTTTAAAATGACTGATTCTAAAAGAGAAAAGCATAAATTTTATTAGTGTAGAATATCATTTCATTAACTTGAAAGTAAATGCAATCGGAACGATTTAGAAATCATTCCACAAAAACGTATCGATTTTTACTCATTTCAGAAAAAAATCGTTAAAAAATAGAAAACATCACTATTTTGTAAAAAAAATTATACCGCATCGTGGCGAAGTAAAATATTTTTTGATTCTGTAGTTATTTTTTGTCTGAGTACTCTAAAAAATTTAGATCGTGTTTTAAAAACGTCTGGGGAAAAAATTGGTAAATCGGAGCGCCGCCTGGCGGGAAAAAATGACAATAATTATGCGTTTTAAGGTTTTTAATTAATATCATTTATCATCATAAATGGTCAAAACGGATTCCTCGGATCATTTCCATGCTTTTGTAACTTTCGGTGAATTTCTGCGTCGTGCTGTTCATGAGAAGATAAACTTAGTCGTATAGTGGCATACGTTTATTTACATTCGAGTCCTCAACTGATTGAGCTGAAATTTTTCTATACTTGTTTAGTTTGGACGACAATGCATGTTTTAATGATTTATATTCCGATATCACAATTAGTTAAAAAGATATTAATTAAAATACTTTTACCCCTGTTAGCTTTTTATTCTGTCCAGCAGGTTATCGGATTTGTCTTAAAGAAGCTCCGATATTTTTCAAACTTTTTTAAAAAACCATCTTATTCTTTCTCTCAAATTGAGACACAGTAATATTCTAATGTGAAAGATTATTTATTTCGCCTCGATACGGTTTAATTTTTTAAAATAAATAATGATATTTTCTATTTCTTACAATTTTTTCGAAAATGAGTCAAAATCGATGCGTTTTCATGAAAAGGATTTCTAAATCTTTCCTTAAGAATTTAATTTTTTATTTTGTGTTATTAAATCGATATTCTACACTAAGAAAATTCAGGCTTTTCTCTTTTAGAATCAGTCATTTAAAAATAAAATGCCTACAATTTTTTTTTACGATTTTTTAACAAATACTCTAATTTTAATAAAGCATTTAAAAACTTTGTCATTTTTAAATATAATCGCACGAAAATATTTTTTCGCTTCCATAATAGTATTATCCAAATTCTGCACAAATATTGAAAAAATTGGTTTAAAATTACGGATTTAAAAAAAAATGTGTTTTTCGTTTTTAATATAGTATTATAGTAAAAGCAGAAAAGGAATGAATTTTAATATTTTAATTAATTTTGCTTTATCTAATATTGTTTTGGTCTAACAGTGCTTATCCTCCCTTCCCATTATCCCCTTGTTGCGGCCCGAGTGAAATATTTATCATATATATGTGGCCTGGCGGAAAAAAAAGGTTGACTACCCCTTAGCTGAATTTTTCAAAATTAACCCGCAAACGACCTTGCAACAATGATGCATTGAATGAGATTAATAGACTGAGAATCCTCTGTCCAGCGATAACTAAAAAGTAAAAATTAAATTGAAAGTAAAGAATTTTTTTTAAACAAACTCTTATTTAAATGGTCTAAAAAGTATAAAATAAACTTCTCTTTTAGAACTTTTTTGCTATCAACTTATAAAGTCTTTATACAATTTATGATATAAAAGCTTGTCGCGAGATTTTCCTGTGTAGATAAACAAGCAAATTAAATAACTTGATCAGATTGATTTTAATTTTTAAAATTTTCAAACTAAGAGAGAGAGAGAGAGTAAATACGAGTACTTAAATCTCGCGACAAACTTTTATATCATATATTGTAGAACGACTTTATAAGTTGATAGCAAAAAAATATTAAAAGAAAAGTTTATTTTATACTTTTAGAGCATTTCAATAAGAGCTTGTTTTTAAAAAAGTTTTTTTTTTTACTTTTCAATTATTTTATGAGACTCAGAAAAAAAAATAACTACAGAATCGGAAGGATCATTTAGTTCGCCACGATACGGTATAATTTATTTTACAAATAATGATATTTTTCTATTTTTTACGATTTTTCTAAATGACTCAAAATCGAAACATTTTTGTGAAATGATTTCTAAATAATTCCAAATGCATTTACTTTCAAGTTAATGAAATGATATTCTACATTAATAAAATTTATGTTTTTCTCTTTTCGAATCAGGCATTTAAAAATAAAATAACAAAAACTTTTTTTACGCTTTTTCAAAATATACTCAAAATTTTATTTCAATACTTAACAAATCATTTATAAAATTAATCTCATGGAACTTTTTTTTTGTGTTGAATGAACAATATTATCCGTAATCGGTACAAAGATTGAAAATTGCTTAAAAGTTACGGTTTTTAAAAATTGTTTTTGTTTTTTCCCACTTTTTGCAGGAAATATTTAAGCATTATTTTTTGTTACATTTTTTTGTTTAAAAATTACCGTTGTTTGCAATTGATATATGAAGTTTGAAGGTATTAACTTAAAATGAAGCCCGAAATTTTTTTTTTAACTTTAACAAATAATGCAATGTGAAATTGAATATCTCTTCCTTTTTTGTTTACAGGTGTTTTTATTTTTTTTTTTTCCGGAAGATTTCGTGGATCGATCCTTTAGAGCGCTGGATTATTAACTTTTGTTTTCGGTTTGGAAACAGCACCATTGCTTGGTTTTTATGATTTTTTAAAAAATACGCAAAATTTTTTTCGCGCATTTAACAACTTTGCCAGCAATTTTATAATTGGAAAGAAAATTTATTTCTTCACGATACTGTATTTTTTTTACAAAACAAAGATACTTTACAAATGATTTTTCCTAAAATATGTCAATATCAAGATGCGTTTATATATGAAAAAGTTTTTTTTAAAAAAAACTCATACTTTTATCTTTTACAGTTAGTGATTTAAAAAATAAAATGTCGAAAACTTTTTTTACGAGTTCTTTTGTGCAATAATTCATTACTTTTTGTGCCCCAAGATGGCTGCACCTATAAAGCTGTTTAAGAATTTGTGAATGTTCACTTATTCGAGAGCTCTGATAGTGACAGGGGAAGGGGAATTTCTATGACAATATGTTATGCATTTAAAAATGTTCATTCAACGCTGGAAGGAAATAAACCTGTCCGACTAAGAAAAGAAGCAAAAAAATTTCGAAACAGGGAATTTTAAGTTATACACGCGGTAAAAAAACGAGAAGCCGAGGTGCTAAGCGGAGGAGGGGGTGGAAATCATTTTAAAAAGAGTATTAGAAGTGCTGTTTTTTTTAAGCAAAGGGAAAATTTATAGAAGTAGAGAAAGCCCGTGAAACACCTTGCCATGCATCTAGTTCTTTTAACTAATTTTGAAATCGGAATATAAATGGTGAAAACAGGCATTTTTATGCAAACTAAACGTGTATACAAACTTTCAGCTCAATCGGTTTAAGACATCTGCCTCAAAATTGAGTTGCGAGATTCCACCCAGCCAATTTACATTGCAAGTTAAATAAAAGCCCGGAAATATACAACATACTTTGTACGTATACAGAGTGGAAGTATTGTAAAATATCTCGCGCGTTGTACAAATGAAATATTTTACACGAAAAAAAAATACTTCGAGGGGCGGGGTATCGATACCCATACCTGTCGCATGCTAAGCGAGCGCTCTACTATCTGATCTAAGCTCCCAGTCGACACCTGCATTATTGTAAACATGCCCACCTTAACACCTGAACAAGATCTTTACAGTAACTAGGTCAATTAAAATTGTTAAGGGAGAAATTAGAATCGAGTAAATAGATATCACACACATAAAATGTTTCAAAATAAATATAAATAGTTCGATAGATCTCTTGTTTTTCTTAGTGTTCCCTCTAGAACAGTAAAAAAAACATACTTTACACGTATGCATAGAGGAAGTATTGTAAAGTATCTCGTTGTACAAATTAACCGAATTTTAAAAATATTTTATACGAAAAATAACAATTGGAGACGCGGGGTATTGATCAACGAACCTCTCACATACTAATTTAGCGCTCTACCATCTGATTGACATCCCTTGTCCACACCCTTGTTATTGTAAACATGCTCACCTTAACACCTGGACAAGATTGTTAGAGTAACTAGGTCGATATCTCGAATATAAATCATTAATACATGCATTGCCATCCAAACTAAACGTGTATCCAAAATTTCAGCTCAATCGGTTGAAGACATCAGCTTCAAAATTGAGCTGTAAGATTCCACCCGAACAATTTTTATTGTAATTTAAATCATAGCTTATAAAAGACAGGAAAGAACGGGGAAATTTAAGTTTGTTCAAAAGAAAAAAAATTTGTAGGAAAATTAAAGTGGTTTAAATAAAATTTAAAAACTGAGAGCTCCCAGGAATCGATCCCAGCGCAATTCATTCGAAGCCAGCTACTCTTGCCACTAGCCACGAGCGCTCGTGTCAACAGGTAAAGTAAGCTTCTAACATGGGTCACAATTTTATAACTTAATATCTTTTTAACTAATTGCGATATCGGAATATAATTAATTAAAACATGCATTGTCATCCAAACTAAACATGTATACAAAATTTCAGCTGAATCGGTTGAAGACATCAGCTTCATAATTGAGTTGCAAGATTCCACCCAAACACAAATTACTTTAATTAATATATTTGTAACTAATTGCAATATGGGAGTAAAAATGGTCAAAACATGTATTGTCTTCAAAACTAAAAATGTCTATACAAAATTTCAGCTTAATCGGTTGAATACATCAGCTTTGAAATTGAGCTGTAAGATTCCACCCGAACATTTTACATTGCAAGCTTGTAAAAAAGATATTTGATTTGCAAAGTGAAAATCGATGCGGTACTTGCTACTTTTCTGTGTAAATTTCTGGCAACTCTGGTTGTA
>BMAU01005036.1:0-66592 GCA_019973935.1 Trichonephila clavipes | reverse complement strand
AATTGAAAATATGTAGAAAGTATAACTTGTGGAATATAAAAAGTCGATGGTGAATGTAAGATTATAAGTCAGGGGTCAGTTTCCATCAAAATCTTTTGTACCTTATGTTACAGCAATTTTTGCTGCATATAGTTTTTAAACAGGAATAATGAAAGAAAAATAATTAAAATGTTAAAATTAAAATACAATCACTGTCGTCTCTTTAAATAATTGTAGAAGCAGTCATCATCTCTCTCTCTCATCATAACCTTTTGTGCCTAAGAACACAGCAACAACAATATATTTTTAATTTTTGGAAACTATTTTTTTCTCTTCATTTTTGGTACACCTTCAATGAGGACTCACTTGACTATCCTTTTATAAAGTAGCCTAACCCGTTGTCATTAACCATATGTCTAGACTTACACATTTTGTATTATACAAACTAATACAATATTCAATTTAAGAATTTTGTGTGATTCAATGTATGAATGATGTACTTATGATGTTAATGTATATGGTCCATATTACTCTAAATTATCCGTACACTGCTGGTTCTAAGATTCTTATTTAGTCGCTAAACTCAAATATAATTAGAATTTACACAGCATAAAGCCAGCTGTTATATTAAATTTGTTCAACTCTCTCTCTCTCTCTCTCTCTCTCGGGGTCGTATGGCTTGCGACGCAAAGAAAAATTTAATCCTTGAAACTGAATTCGTCACTACTTACACGTTTTTTAAATTTCCTTGATATTTTTGAAAATTCCTACGAAATGATGTAACTAGTATAACTTTCTTCTCAATTTTCGTAGTGAGATTTCCCGCCTGGAATCTAACACCAGTAATATATAATAAATCTCGTAATAAGTGTTAAAATTTCAAATAAAAAAAACCATTCATTCATTATCAAAATTTTGTTTCATAAAATAAGCACAAAATACATGTAGTACTCGATTTCGGCTTTGTAATAAATGTGAATTTTACGTTCTGATGTTCAAAGAAGTTTATAACGCTGTTTTTAACACGTTAAGGTACTATTTGTTAAAATATTTTTTTAAATACTGCAAATCAGTAGACGGGATATGTGGCTGTGGTATCATAGTGGTCATGGTCAAAGACTCGTGGCTAGCTTATCATTTCGAGCCTTGTACTGCTGAAGACCCGCCGTGTAGAGAACGTCTTTGTAGGGTTTAGAGGACTCAAACGTCCTTCTTTTGATATTAATAGAAGGGGGCAGTTTAGGTGTTATTCTTATCAATTGACCAGGGTGCAACATGACGTGATTTGTCACGATTAGCAGTTGTGAAGCTTTATAGCGCAAGATAAATATAACTTTTAACTCCAGGTTCATTGCAGATCGAACGAAGGGTTTCATTTTTCGTTCTCATTGTTTTTAATGCTACCTGGCTTCCGATGATGTTAGATCGAGGCCTACGAAATTCATCGTGGCAAAATGCTAGCAGGACGCCGTTCGTTAGCCGTAGCTTTGAGAACCATGCAGGTATCCGTATCATTTGGTTCGGTTAAATCCCGGTTTGGAGGGAGAAAACACCGAAATTTTTTTAGAAGCGTCCCACTTCTCTTCTCCTTACACTAACCTCACGAGAGGACTTTGAGCCTCGACAACTATTTAGAGTACCCCCATGCCGCAAGGGCCCTATATATTCAAGAGCACTTATGATTTCTCTAGGATTTGATCCCAGGCCTTATGGTACAACAGTCATCGTCACTATCCACTATACCGGATGGGCTTATGTATTTAAATTTTCATGTACTTTGAATAACCTGAAACAGGGAAAAATGGTTTAAGGAACATTATTTACGAATTGTACGTTTATATATTTCTTGATGATGTCACAGAACAAACAAATCAGAATTAACTGTAATAGACATTTCTTCCCGATTCTTTAAATCCAACTGAGTTGTGGTATACATTAATCTCGAACCAATAATGTGTAACATACTGCAGGAAACTTAATGTCGACAGAAATTTGTTATTTTAAATAAGCGCATTGACTTAAACATGTTGAAACGGAATGAAAAAAAACAGAATTGATTAAAAAAAAGCAACGTATATGCAAAATCTTGATTTTTTTACTCGATTTTAGTGTCCATCTATGATATAAACACGAAAAGATTAAATTTTAATTGGTTGCAATATTTTTTTCTTCTCGACGGTCGATGTACACAGTCTTTTTATGTAAACTATAGTGTATTGTAATGCTCAATTCTTATTAATTTTCTCGTGATTTTTATTAGATGGGATTTTAATCGAGTATTTTATTTGAGTGTATGATTAGCATCCAATACGAAAAGTGAACTGTACTTAAAAGGGAAGTATACTCACAATTTGGCTTTCAGCCAGGTTTTCAACTTCAAAAGCATTTTCAGACAATATTTTCCAAATGGGAAAATCAGTAAATAACCAAAAAGGCTTTTAAAACGATAAATTAAGCAAAAACCTCACCAAATCGCATTAAGTTTTAGAATCAAGTGGTAAAACTTCATTTGTTGTTAAAGTTCTGTTACAAAAATGCATTGTTTCCAACACTATTCAATTTTCAACAATGATCTCAGAAGATACAGAAATCTATAAAAGTTAAGAATATACACAAGTAATGTAATATACTTAAAATTCCATATTAATGTGTACACCCAACAAGATTAATTGCGTAGTTTAAGAAATAATTTCTTTTGAAAGAGGATTTTAAAAATTCATTGACTTTATGAGGAGTTAAAAACTGAAGTAATATTGGTCGTCAAAATTTTCAAGCTAGAAAATATTCCACAGCATTTTAAAACTATTAAATAAAAGTAAGCTAATCTAAAAAAGTAATACACGTGTATTTTTTGCAAACATAGAACAGTCAGGTATTATTGAATACCGTTTATACATTAAAATAACTGAACTGTTTTTTGATAAAAATGTATCCAAAATTTTCATGGTTATTTACTATGAATGCTTGGGAGGATTTATCATTTGTTAAAAGAAATAATATTTACTTTGTTATTATAAAAAATTTGTTTTTAAGAAAAATGATAAATGGAGAACATTGTGGGATATTCGAGTAATTTAGAATAGGTAGTTTAAACCACTGGAAAACTAATTACGACTCCATAAAACGCAGTTATTTTTAGTTCTAAAAGACATATTTATTAAAACTGCTTGAAAGTCATTTCTGTTTTGACTCTATTTACTCTAAAGTCATAAATACCATCATTTCCTTCTCTAATTTAATCATGATGAGCACACAGAAAACAGATAAAACATTGAATCGGAATTCTCGCTAGTTGGTCTTTTCGGAGAATTTTCTGTTACAGAAGATACATTTACAGCGTCTTTATATTCTGGTACTTTAGTTGATGGTATGAAATCTATTATAAATGGTACATCAAAATGGAATGATTCATTGCTGCATGTAGGGTATTATGGAATACCTAGTATTCCATAACACCCGACACATCATCTTGGAAAATGAACCTTTTAACTGAAGGACAAAACAACGTCAGCTAAGAGACGATCACAGTATTACAAAATCCATTTCTTTTGGTGTACGTTATGCTTAAATTTAATGTTCAAGTACTGTGTGTAAAAGCATGTTAAAATGTTTGAAAACTTACAAAAAAAAATTTTTAAAAATCGCAAAACACACTTTGTTCTGTAGTGAGTGATATGGCAACAACAAGAAGTCAACTCTCATTGCATCCTTCTCTAATATTTCAAAGGTTTTCCACGCATTAGCAGCAACAGCGCCAAAACCTTGGTAATACCATATTACTTGACCATTCCATAACACCCGACTCTCATCTATGTATGAGCTAATACAATCTAAACAATAAAGTGTATAGTACAAATATAAGATTATAAGTCAAAGGTATGATTCTATCATACTTTTTTGTATCATATGTCACAGTACTTTTGCTTACAAAATTGTATTTTCCGAGTCTACAAGACTCCTGTTTGTTCTTCTTTGCCCGACTTTCTTATATGCTTTGTCATTGATATCAATTAATAATTGTGCTATATGCGCTTTTCTCAACAAAGTTATAACAATCTAATTTATAAAGGTCCCTAGAAAATGGGGTCTTATCTAATGTTATTTAAAAACTGCTATTTTCTCAAATATGATTTTTATGCTTTTGACGAATAATTCGTTTCATTGTCCACCGATTTCTGTTTGAAAATTTCCCTTTCCATACAGTTTTCTTTTAGAAATTACGTATTGTTCCTTTTGATATGTGACCATTATTTTAAGCTAGGTTGTTCACACTAAATTTCTAGTTTCGGCTGAGGTGAAACCCCTATTGGAAGAGAACCAATTATAGTTCCTTTCTGTAAATCGTTGAGACCTACCGTTTTAAATCGATACTGAATATTTATCTGTCTTATCTATAACTGCTCAACTTTTAATAGCTAACTTTCTCTCCTATTCGTATCTATGGCATATAACAACGCTTAAATCACATTAAAAATTTGTGTAAGAGTTTATTTTAGGCTTCTTCTTAAGCATTACAATCTGGTGTAGGTCGAGGCTGTCTCGAAAACTCTTTTTTCCATCTGGCACTATACGGCGCAATAGCTCTCCAAATTTATTTATTCCAATTGCCCTTAAGTCATTTTCAAACGTTATCCAACTTCTTAGTTGGTGGTCCTCCCTTATTTCGCTGTTCATCGATTCTTAAAAAACTTTTTACTTGGAAATAAGTCATAACAGGGTCTGTTGCAAAAGTTGCCAGAAGGATTTTTTTTAAATCAGTTATTCGATATCAGTTTACAATCTTTTCAGAACTTCTGAAATTATCCTCCCCCTGATTCGATGCACTGTTGCCAACGCTTCACTTAATCTTTGAATGTGTGCCCTGGAAGTGGTCAACAAAAATCGCCTTCAGTGATGTCGCTAGAGTGGCTTTTTCTGCCTCCATCGTCCCATGCCGAGTAACTTTCAGGGTTCTGAAACGAAAAGATGAACGCTGGTGCCCGATCTTGGCTCAACGGCAACTAGGGAAGCATTGCCACACCCATTTTACACAAGCTTTTATTTAACTTGCAATGTAAAATGTTCGGGTGGAATCTTGCAACTCAATTTTGAAGCTGATGTCTTCAACGAATTGAGCAGAAATTTTGTAAACACGTTTAGTTTGGATGACAATGCATGTTTTGATCATTTATATTCCGATATTGCAATTAGTTAAAAAGATATTAATTAAAGTAATTTGTTCGTGTGGAATTCTGCAACTCAATTTTGAAGCTTATGTCGTCAACCGATTGAGCTGAAATTTTGTATACACGTTTAGTTTGGATGACAACGCATGTTTTGACGATTTATATTCCGATATCGACCTAGTTACTGTAACGGTCTTGTTCAGGTGTCAAGGCGAGCATGTTTACAATAACAGAGGAGTGGACCGGGTACGTAGCTCAGATGGTAGAGCGCTCGCTTAGCAGGCGAGAGGTACAGGGATCGATACCCCGCACCTCATATTACTATTTTTTGGTGTAAAATATTTTTGAAATTTGTTCGAATTGCACAAGAAGATATTTTACAATATTTCTACTCAGCATACGTACAACGTATGCTGTATTTTTACAAACTTTTATTTAACTTGCAATGTAAAATGTTCGGGTGGAATCTTGCAACTCAATTTTGAAGCTGGTGTCTTCAACCGATTGAGCTGAAATTTTGTATACGCGTTTAGTTTGAATAACAATGCATGTTTTAACCATTTATATCCCAATATCACAATTAGTCCAAAAGACTAGCTGCATGGCGTGGCGTTGCACGGGCGTTCTCTACTTTTATAAATTTTCCTTTTCGTCACAAAATTAGCACTTCCAATACTCTTTTTTAAAATGGCTTCCAACCCTCCCCCCTTCTACACTTAGCCCTGCGTTGCTCGGGCTTTTATCGAGTGTTTAACTTAAAATTCCCTGTTTCGAAATTTTTTCACTTCTTTTCTTTGTCAGAAGGTTTATACGCCTCCCCCAGGCGTTGCACGAAAATTTTTAAATGCATAACATATTGTCATTTAAATTCCCCTTCCCCTCTCGCTATCAGAGCTCTCGAGTAAGTGACCATTCACCGTTTCTTAAGGAGCTTGACACGTGCAGCCATATAGTGGCACAAAAAGTAACGAATTATTGCACAAATGAAATTCATAAAAAAATATCCTCGACATTTTACTTTTAAATCATTAACTATAAAAGAGCAAAGCATGAGCTTTTTTAAAAATTATTTTCTCATCGATATTGATTCATTTAAGAAACAACCCTAAAATATGTATAGTATTGGTTTTCGTAAAAAAAATAATGTATTGTGATGAAATAAATTATCTTTCCAATTACCAAATTGCTGGAGAAGTTATTAATTCGCAAATAAAATTTTGAGTATTTTTTAAAAAAAAAATCATAAAAACTAAACGATGATGTTGTTTTGAACTCGGGTACAAAAGTTACTAATCAAGCGCTCTATGCGACCAATCCACGAAATATTCGGAAAAAAAGACCGTTGAAATAAAAGGAAGAGATATTTAATTTTACATTGCGTTAGTTGTTAAAGTTAAAAAAATTTCCGGGCTTCATTTTTAAGTTAATGTCTTCAAACTTCATATATAGATTACAAAAACTGGTAACTTTTAAACAAAAATAATGCTTAAATAGTTCTCGCAAAATGGGAATAAAACGAGACACAATTTTTTTAACCGTAAATTTTAAACAATTTTTTCAATCTTCGTACATACAAATAATATTTTTCTACACACGGAAAAAAGTGTTTATGAGATTAATTTTATAATTAAAGAAATAATTAAATATTTTAATAAAAATTTGATTATTTCTGAAAAATCGTAAAAAACGGTTTTAACATTTTATTTTTTAAATGACTGATTTTAAAAGAAAAAGGCATGAATTTTATTAGTGTAGAATAGCATTTCATTAACTTGACAGAAAATGCAACCGGAACGATTTGGAAATCATTTTCATAAAAACATATTGAATTTGACTGATTTTAGAAAAAATCGTAAAAACTATAAAATATCGTTATTTTATAAAATAAATTATACCTTAGGTGAAGTAAATGATCTTTCCAATTCTGTAATTATTTTTATCTAAATCTCATGAAAAAATTAAATCGTGTATTAAAAGCATTTGGGATCAAAAAAAAAAGTTCAGAAAATTAGAGCTTCACGCCTGGCGGGAAAAACTGGCAATAATTATGTGTTTTAAGGTTTTTAATTAATATCTTTTAAACTAATTGCACTTTTGGAATATAAATGGTCAAAACGGATTCCCTGGATAATTCCCAAGCTTTTGGTGCCGGCAGCGAGTTTTGCGACGTGCGGTTCCTGAGAAGATACACCTAGTTTTATAGTCGCATACGTTTGTTTAGCTTCGAATTTCAATAGTGTAGATCAGTGATTCTCAACCTTTTTTTTGTTGCGGCACATATTTAACGATTTCAAAATTTGGCGGCACACAAAGAAAAAGATAAAAATTATTTACTTACTACAACACACTGCATAAATAGTTTATGACAAAAATTTTAAATATACGAAATAAACTAATATATACTACAATAATAACTAAACGTTTATTAAGGGATTAATTACAAGCTAATAATAAAAATATTTTTAATGCGAAATTTGAGCTTGATGTTTTTTGATAATTTCATTTATATTTGGTCGTAAAAATGACAATGCTACTCTCATATCGTCTTCTACATTTAACAATCTTGATCTTTTTTTAGTTTTAATGTTGGCTATAATGCTGAAAATCCAAATTCACACAAATAAGATGTGGAAAATTGTAATAATATGTTTAAAGCTTTTTTGGCTATCATTGGATAATCGCATCTGATGTTAATCCAAAATGAATTAATTGATTCTTCTGAATGTTTTAAAATTAAATCTCGATTATTGGAAAGCAAAAGGAGTTCTTCCTCTTCATTCAAAGTTAAGTGAAATACAGAAGTATACGTTATGAGAAATGGATTACGAACAAAATCAAATTTCTTAATATCTAATTTTGGGAAATAATGAATAATTGTCTCCTCTAATGTTGTCAAATGATCAACAACAATTAATTTAATAGTTTTATAACTGTCTTTAGGGACTGACTCAAACTTTTCTAAATGGCCTTCCTGAGCTTTATTTTTCCATAAAGTTATTTGTTTTTTGAATCCCACCAGCTTATCGGTTGAGTTTAAGATATTTTCATTAGGCCCTTGCATACTTGAATTGATGTTGTTAAAAATAACAAAAATGTCTGATAAGTAAGCCAGTTTAGTACACCATATTTGATCTTCCAACAAATGAACAAATTCATAATTTTTATTTTGTTCAAAAAATATTTTTATTTCGTCTTTTAATTTCAGCACACGAGATATAACTTTTCCTCTGAACAACCATCTTACTTCTGTATGGAGTAACAAGGATTCGTACTTGGCTTCCATAGCTTGGCATAATTTACTAAATAATCTACTTTTTAATGGTCTTGATTTGATATAATTAACCATTTTAACACATTGTTCCAGAACTATTTTCAAATGTGATGGCAAAAATTTTGTAACAAGTGCTTCTCGATGCAAAAAACAATGGGTAACTAATATATCCTCATTAAGTTCTTTAACATGTGCTACAAATCCTTTTAGATGTCCAGTCATAGCTGGAGCACCATCTGTGCAAATGCCAATACATGACTTCAAGAAACTTTAATTTCTTCTAAATATGAACTAATTACTTGAAAAATATGTTTACCAGTTGTAAAATCAGGTAACTCCCGGCAACATAAAAATTGATTATTATATCACTTTCGTGAATAAATCTAACGAATGCAATTAATTGAGCATTTCCTGTAATATATGTTGTTTCGTCGACTTGTAGAGCAAAATTCGAATTTGCAAGAGTTTTTGCAGTATTTTGCTCAATATTTTCTGACATATCTTTAATTCTGCGATGGATTGTATCATTTGAAAGTGGTATTTTGCAAATATCAATATCAGCTGATCCACCAATCATTGTTTTTACAATTTTGCGACAAGCAGGTAATATAATTTCTTCAGCCAAATTGTGAGGTTTTAAGTTAACAGCAATCAATTCAGCTATTTCGTAAGAAGCTACTTGAGCCTTTTCAGAAGACACACATACTTGTTTTTCAAAAACTTTTACTTGCTTAATTTTTGATGATAAAGACCTTTCAAAGTAGCTTTTATCTTTTTGTTGAAAGCGAAGGATGATTAGTCACCAAGTGACGTTGGAGTTTGCTAGAAACCATAGCACTATTTGATAATTTAAAACCACATATCACACACTCGGGAACAACTATGTCATTTTCCATTGTAGAGGTAAATCCAAATTTCAAAAAATCATCATTATATTTCCGATGGACAACGTATTTTTTTGAGCAAGAAGTACTTTTACTTGTGCCGGGGGTTGGCTCATTAACTTGGTCCCTAACGTTATCATTATCACTATTATCATCATTAAACTTTCTTTTTTTTAACCATTTATCCATTTTCAGAAGGATCTGCAAATAAATTAATGCAAAATATTACTACATGCAAATAAATTAATATTAAGCCGAATCACATACATTTGCCAATTTTAACGAAAGAAAAGGTGCAGTAACTACTATGCAACACCTTGTGAATCCCAACTATCACTAAAACAACACGTTTTGTACGCAGAAGTGGCAAGTGTGCGCCGACTTGAGACATATTCCTATTGCTATGCACGCCGCTTCATCATAATTTGGCACTAAGAAAAAACGCGTTGCAAAGCAAATAATAAAATTTATTTTTATGTGGATTTAAATATATATTCATGTTATAAAAATATTTTTCTTTTTAAATGATATAATTTAATAATATTAACATTATTATATATTTGCAAAATTTGGCGGCACACTTTTGAAATTTGGCGGCACACAAAAGTGCCGCGGCACAGTGGTTGAGAATCACTGGTGTAGATATTAATTAAAGCAATTTTTCGAGTGGAATCTTGCAAACGGTTAATTCTTTAAAAAAAATAATGATATTTTCTATTTATTATAAATTTTTCTAAAATGGGTCAAAATTGATGCATTTTCATGAAAATGATTTCTAAATCATTCCTTATGAATTTTTTTCATGTTATTGAATCGATATTCTGCATGAAGAAAGTTCAGGCTTTTCTCTTTTAGAATCAGTCATTTAAAAATCAAATGCTTAAAACTTGTTTTTATGATTTTTCAAAAAATACTTAAATATTTCATAAAACATTTATAAAAACTTCGTCATTTTTAAATACAATCGCACGAAAATATTTTTTCGTTTGTAGAATAGTATTATCCAAATTCTGCACAATAATTGAAAAAATTTGCTTTAAAATTGCGCATCTTAAAAAAAATTTGTTTTTCGTTTTTAATATAGTATTATAGTAAAAGTAAAACAAAAAAAAAAAATTGAGTTTTAATATTTTAATTCATTTTGCTTTGTCCAATGTTGTTTTGGTCTTCCAATATTTATCCACCCCCTTTCCATTATCCTCTTGTTGAGGCCCGAGTGAAATATCTATCATATGTGTATGACCTAGAGGGAAAAAAGTTTGAGTGCCCCTTAGCTGCACTGTTCAAAATTAACTGGCTAACGACCTTGCAACAATAATGCGTTGAATGAGATTAACAGACTGAAAAACTTCTGTCCAGCGATAACTTAAAAGTAAGAAAGAAAAAAAAACTTTTTAAAAACAAGCTTTTTTTTTTAAATGCTCTAAAAAAGAAAAAAATAAATTTTTCTTTTAAAACTTTTTTGCTATCAACTTATAAAGTCTTTACACAATTTATGATATTAAAGCTTGTCGCTAGATTTAATTGTGTAGATAAACAAGCACATTAAATAACTTGATCTGATTGATTTTAATTTTTTAATTTTTCAAACTAAGTAAATACGAGTACTTAAATCTCATGAAGAACTTTTATATCATTAATTGTGTAACGACTTTATAAGTTGATAGGAAAAAAATTTGAAAAAAAGGTTATTTTATTCTTTTTAGAGCATTTATATAAAAGCTAGTTTTTAAAAGTTTTTTTTTTTTTTTAATTTATTACCAACAAACTCCCAAGGAATGAGTCCAGTAGGGCTTGAAGTGTTGTCATGGTTTGACACCATTTTCACGCAGACTCCTCATTTGAAAATCCTTCTATTGCAGTGTTTCTCAAACTGTGGGGCGCGCCCCCTAGGGGGCGTGATAACCCTACGGAGGGGGGGGTTAGCACATCGAAAAGTCGAAAGTAAAACATTTAAAATAATTATCAATATTTACTGAAAGAAAGCAAAGCAAAATTCATTCGGACATACTCACTGGCGTATTTAGGTCTCAGTGGGCCCGGAATCAAAACTCCTTCGGATACCCCTTTTTAGAAAAGAAAACCCTGTTAGTAATACTGTAGTTACACATGTTGGGGCTCTTGTACCTTGGGGGCCTGTATTATTGATACGGCTGATAAGGATGTAGCTACGCCCCTGTACATATCGTAAAATCTTGCGTATAACGCGCACCTGTACTTTCAAATTGCAATTTTTAGTTTTAGGGATATTCGTCGTATAACACGCACCCCCTTTTTTATTAAGAAACCTGAAATTTACGTCTCAATGTTCTGATGTTTTAAAGTCATTTGTTCTAAGGAATTATTCAAAGCTTTAGAAAAAAATAGTGTACTTTGTGACGAATCTGTACGGAACCTTTCCACTAATCTTCTTAGGCATCTTTCAGGGGAATATAAATTCGCGTTTATTTCCAATCAACTCCAAAAAGAAGTTTAGGATTTTTAAATTAGATAAGGTATTTAAGTCGAGGGTTGCGAGATAGCAAGAGAGATGATGGTAGGCTATCGAGCCGATAACGTTACATGCAAAACTAGAAGATTCAAAGAGATTAGATTCGTGAAGACGTCGTTCTGCTAGACGTACCAGAAAGCTGATATAAGCCAGCGGTAAATATAATTCCCATACGCTTAAAGTAAGCGTCAGTTTGAGCTACTTAGTTAAAGTTAATGATGATTAAGAATTCGAATACGTGTGTTTCTCGGATCTCCTATTTCGGTAAACATTACTTGAGTTGAGGTAGATTAGTAATCAATCGTATTCTTAGAAATTTAATTTAATATAAAGGCAAATCCCTTTAGAAAATTTAACATTATTATATTATTTGTTACCAGAGATTTTTGAGGAAATTATAACAAAAATAAATATTATTATTCAAAATGGCTTTTGGTGGTTCTTTGCCTCAAATTAATCTTGGTGTTCAAGGTGTGACCCAGGGGGTCATCACAACTTCTAGGGCTTCAACCTTTTAAGTGCATAGGGAATGCCATTTTTTAAAAGAAACAATATGTCGATATTCATAAAAATCTCCTTTTTTTTCTATGCTCTCATTTTTATACCTGGCATATAATGCACACCCGTTAATTTCGATCTAGTTTTTTCTGTTAAAAGTGCGCGTTATACACCGGATTTTACGGTAATAAAAAATAAAATACATGTAATATAAGATACTTATAAATGCATCAGCTCGCGGTGAAAAGTATTTGTTAAGTAGTTTATCAATACTGAATAAAAACACATTTTAGTAATTACTTAATGACTTCCCCGGCAATACAAAACTCTATATAAACTTACACTTAAACTTTCCAAACTTACACTACTGACTACCGTAAATGCAACACCAAGAAAGAGAAGAGATAGCACAACAACATTTATTTTGTGGATAACATGTTGACCAAGCATCAAATGATTAAATTTACAGACTTCTGTGAAGTGTGGTTCCCGCAAGAATCAGTAGCCAGATTGGTCGCCATTGTTGGAGATCACCGCTGCCACACGCCTCGGCATTCATTCAAAGAGACTTTGGATGTGTTCTTGGGGTACAGCAGACCAAGTAGCTTTCACACGTTGCCAAAGTTGATCTGGTGTGGCAGCTGGGGGTGTAATCTGGGTCAATCGTTGAGCAAGCATGGACCACATGTTTTCTATCGGCGAAAGATCCGGAACGCGAGCCGGCCAGGGAAGCAATTCAATCTGGTGATTGACGAAGAAACGTTTGGACAATGCGTTTCACGTGTGGTAGCGCATTATTCTGTTGAAATATAGCTGTGACCAACCCCTGAAAGTAAGGAAGGACAACTGGCTCCAACACCTCGGAGATGTAGAGATGGCTGTTTCCAAAACCGGCAATTCGTACTAGAGGAGTGCGAGAGAGATATCCAATACAGCTTATTACCATAACACCCGGTTCAGTACCAGTATGGCGGGGCATAATGCAGCTGTTCAGCATTCTCTCTCCAAGGTGTCTTCAGACTCGAATCCGACCATCGCGGTGTTGCAGACAGATGCGTGACTCGTCAATAAAGAGAACTTCATTCCATTCTGCCGCCCACATCTTTCTTTCATCTCACCATTGGTGACGGAGATGTCTGTGGCTCTGAGTCAAGGTTAGACAAAGCAATGGACGTCTTGCGGACAGACCACTCTGCTGTAAACGGCATCAAATGGTACGCGCAGACACTGAATGATGCGTTACAGACTCAATGTGTTGTGATACGGTTCATGATGTGACTGAGCGATCCGTCACTGCCATACGCACAATTTGCCTGTCCTCACATGAAGTAGTGCACTGAGGAGATGCGATCGACCCAACGGTCCGTCGTACCCTCCTGCAACCAACGTTTACATAACCGCATTACAGTTTTTTGGTTTCGTGTGCAACACGACTACCGATATCTATGAAAGATAATCCACAATCTCGGTTGGCCACTATACCTCCTCTGTCGAACTCGGAAATTTCATCAAAAGCTGATCGCTGTTTACTACGAGACATAACTTATCGTTTTTTGAAAATCCACAAGAAAAACACAATTGCCGAACTTAAAATCGTCGAAATCTCCAAGGCTTAAATAGTGCTTTGAGGTGGCACCACAGACACGCATGGTGTGTGTCTGCGCTGAAATTCTAATCGTTTGCATATCTCACCTCCGCTCATTCATGTTGTAAATTTCATGTAATTTGCATGCTTCCTTCAGGGTGTTCCATTTACATTGGCCAGCAGTGTATCTTCATAATTTGTGCAGTTTATAATTAAAGGTGCATTGTGTAACTTTAGCATCTAAGTACATTATTATTGCATTCAATACATTGTTGTTGTATGAGGGGGGCGCGATGAAAATTATGACTGAAAATTGTGTCACAACTATAGAAAGTTTGAGAAGCACTGAGTTACAGAGTATGAGTTCCAGTAGCAGATTCTCCCATTTCTACATCAATGTTGTTTTTAGCTTCTAGATGATTTCTAGAAGTAAAAGTAGAACTACGATTACCCTATCAAGATTATTCTATAAATACGTTTCATAAAGACTAAAGGCTCGAAGATCTAATGGACAGAGCATCCAAAGAATATGTACACTTTTTAAAAATCCGTCGTCCAGAGTGGTTCTGAAAACATTCATATCCATTAAAATGAAATTATAGAAAATAGTTCCCCTCATACTATAAGTAAAAGAACTCCCATAAAATTCCATGTCTTAAATTTGCATATTCTCAAAACTTCTGTCAAATGCGTTATGGAACTTTTTTAAGAAAACCTTCTTACGTTCTTAGTACGTTTTGTTATCAAGTTGAATTATTTTTTTAGGGAACACGTTGAGTTTCAGCGGGAATATTCTATAAAGAAGATTATTTTACTTTATTTCGGAAAACACGGTTTTGAACAAAAAGTTTTAAAGATTTTATGAAATGGGAATTAAAAGTAAATGGCTATATATATTCGAGGGTATATTTTTTTAAAAAATGCAATATATATTTAATAAAAAAATTTTAAGCAGCTAAAAATTTATATATGATTAATTAATTCATAGCCTCAGGTCTCTGTGGTGGTGTACTAGAGTTCTTTTAAACATAGCATTTACTAATAAAAATTTAACATGACATTTCTTTTAATCTGAGACATAAAAAGAGATTTCATAATATGAAGAATTCTTTTTAAAACTAGAAAATAAACATAAACCTTCTTTTATAAGAAATACTTACTTTTATGTTGACAAAATAAATCGTTATAAACAATCACTGTTTTATCCAAAGTTGAAGAAAAGAAAGTTTATTTATCTATTTAATAAACTGATTATATAAAGCAAGATTTTGTTCATTTAGCTCTGCATCCGAAACGTTTGTGGCTGCTTGCTGGGATTGTTTAATTCTCGTCTGACCTAACCCCCACCCCCTCCGTTCTCGGTCAAAATTCCTTCCCTGAGACTCTTGCGCGGAGCATGCTCATCAAGCTTCTCGCCATCGTATTTCGCCATTCCTGCAACCTTTATGAAGACATGCGCAGTTGTTTTTATTCCATCTTGTAAACAAATTTTGACTTGGAGTTGTTTCAATTAGAAAAGATTTTAAGAAGAGGATGACACCATTCATTGGCTATTAAACTCTTCTTATCAATACGTTTTTCGAGCGATACGTAAAAAAATAATTAAAATTAGCTACAAAAAATAAAGATTTTAAATATCAAAACAAGTCAATTTTTTCAGATGCTCTTGCTTTACAAATCCTTTAAGAGTTGAATTTTTCGCTTTTCAACTTTCATGGGACATACAGCTCATATATTTATATGCCGTGTTCTGTATAGAACATTAATAAAAAATATAATTACTCGTTCAATTTATAAATGTTCGTCGATCAAGTACCCAAAAAACTTTTAAATTATTAAAAGGACTATAATGTATAATCACTTTCAACTGTAACGATTCAAATAACATATATTTTATCAACAGATGGAGCCACGAAATTACTTTCAATATGCAAGGCTAAGTTATCCCCTCCCACCACGAATATTAAAATAAATTCAACAGTTGTTTTCCAAGAAATGAAAACAAGCCAATGCGCATGCCCTCATAAATACCGCATGAATGGCGAAATCACAGAATAAGGGCCCTTGCGCATGTCCTGCGGGAGAAACGCAGAATCAAATTTTAGAGATTTCGGTTTGGTGACTAGATGAAAAGAAAACTTTACAGGAAAGGCACTCTGAACGTCACAGAGAAGCGGTAAGCTACTTTAATCTTGCTTTTCAAAATCAGATTCCGAAAGCAGCAGTTTTAGCGAGAAATTTAAAATTAACCGGTAATATTCTGAAATATTTATTTCATCTTGTTCAATTTAGGTTTGAATAATAAATAAAATATAAACGAAGTACTTAAAATAAAAATTAAACAGAATTATATTTAATGTTTTCATTTGCTTTTATTTTATGAGTTTCTTTAATTTCTCTCTATTCATTTGTTAGATTATTTATCAAATTCCTTTTTGTAATTAAATTACGATGCTTTTCGTGTGCGTTTTAACAATCTTTCAGTCATTCTTTACAGTTTTCTAAATTAAATGCTTGAATATAATTTGATTTAAAATAATATTTTATACATCGATATGTTGATATAACTAATTATCCTTCTGACACAATATCTTCTTCATATATCTTTTTAAATTGCTGTCTGCTGTATTCAGTAAAAAGTTTTCAACATGAGATATTAACAGCATGTTTTACTTGTTATTCTTAACACTACGAGTAAACTCGTATTCTGGTGTGAATGAATAATATATATTTTGCATGCATCTCTTATAATCCCTATGATGCATAGTAAATTGTCACTATAGTAATTCACTCGTTATATTCTTATTCATCTGTTTCTTTTAATTTCAGAAATATACACAATTCTTTTTTCAGATTATTGTTTTTCAGACATTATAAAAAGTATATTTTAAAATTACTTATGTTATGTGTTCTCCTTCCCTTCAGTGTTGTTGTCGTTGATAGTAGTATAATTAAATCTAAAGCCTGTTTCAGAAAGCTTTTTTTTATTTTTTAGTTAGCACTAGTTTAATCTATTTTCCAGCGGAAGGTTGTCTTATATATATATGACGACATTGTAGGAAATGCTTCAACTTTTTTTGTTGTTTTTTTTTGTTTGTTTTTTACTCTATCTACTTAAGTTGGTATTTTAATTTTTTTAGAATCAAATATATTTTTCTCTTAAATCATTTTGTCATTTCAGGTCAACTAGAAGTTTGTTAAAAATTATTTAAGAGATATACAGTCATTTAAAAAGATTATTTTGCTTGCTAGCTGAATTTTGTTTTTAAAATTTTAACCCGTGAAAAAAACTGGTACTTCAGCTAGTTACAAATAAAATTTGGACGATAACTTCACATTTAACTAAGTAAAAATTGTTATTCTAGGCTTGTGGTGCATTTTTTTAACTCTTATTGCACGAATATATTGTTTTTTGGTCATGATATTAAAATTACCTTATTATTGTTTTATCCGTATGATAATTATTTTGGCGTATAGTAATTGAAATATAAAACATTCCAATGGTAAATTACTGTATATAAAATATTATCACTAAAACTTTAGTTCATTCGCTGTGAAGTGACTACTATAGAAGCGCAAAATGTGATTTGTGCAGTTTTGTGAAATTTTTTTATTGAAATAACTACGAAAAAATGTGGTTTCTCAGATGTAAAAAGCATTGCCTTACACACACAAGCATATAGAGTGTATGAAGAAGGTCTCAATAAGGAAAGTTTTGCAAGAAAGGAATTGGACTGTGTGTCATTTAAAAAGGAAAGAAAGGAATAATTATTAAAAGCTGAATTTTTAGTTCCTTAATATTGTTCCCAAAATTTACTGTAAATAAATGTACAGTAGAACGTCGTTTATACGAATCAATTGGAACCAGACACCGTTCGGATACGTGATTGTTCGGATAACCAAAAACCGAATGCGATCCATGCAATAATTGAACCGCACACTATACGAATATTGACAGTCATCAAATGCGTGAAACGTACTTTAAGAAAAAGCAAAATAGGTGCAAAATGTCGCAATTTTACCTTTATTGTTGGAAATAATTACTTATTTTTTGCTGTACCATTGTACACCTTCGTTTTTCGCTGTAAGGTCTTTGAATCTCTTGAGCAGCAGTAGTTGAGTAGCACTCTGATTGTTATTCGTACCACTCCAAGGCAGAGTTGCCAGAAACTTATGCAGCAAAGTAGCACGAAGAGGGAAAAAGTAGCGAATCGATTTTTCTTCAAATTCATAAATATATTTTTTTTAATTTTGTAAAACTACGTTAAAATGCTTAAATTATCTAATTCCTTTAAAATACATTCAAATTTATTCTGCTAAATATCGTAATCTGCTTTGTCTTTTTCACAAATTTCTGAATTGAATTGAAGCATTTGTAGCGATGGAATGAAATCAACGCAAAGTCCCTCATTCTTCCAAAGTGGTTTTGTTTCTGATAATGACTCAAACAGTTCGAGGCACATTCGATTCCTTAATTTGTTTGTCTTTTTTGACGTCACTCTGGAAAATGCCTTTTCTACAGTGGCCTTACTTATTGGTAGATTGTAAGGCTTTAAAACAAATATAGCTAAATCTTTTAAAAATAGATTCAAAAATGCATTCAGTAATTTGCAATGATCAACATGATCACTTTGAAAAAAAATTAATTCACTCAAATTCTGCTAAAATTGGCAGCTGTCATTCAATAATATTTAATTCTATCCGTTTATTAATTTAAGTAAAGGCAGAGTTAGAGAAGTAGCTGATTGGAAAGAGAGGAATTCTGGCACTGGCGCAACGGAAAGTATTAGGGCCCCTTGCAAAGTCAGTTTTAGAATACCCAACCCTAATATGTACTTGGCGCCAGTCAGGCTTTGAGCCCCCTAGATTCCCCCTGGGCCACCTGCATTGCGAGGTCCTCTGAGCCACTGAATCTAGGTAAAAACTTTTCAATAGGTATTTAATCATATTTTTATTACACAATCTCTCTAGATGACAAGTGCTTACTGTTGTCATGGTAGGCAATTTTTATAAGTTCAGTGATGCAATGTAAGTTAATTACAAAAATAGATTTTTATTCTTTAATTCAATACAGTACCGTTGATGACAATTATGCAATATACTTAGTTCTATAAGAATTTGTCCTTTCTCAATTACTTTTACAGTTTAATATTTATGTAGAAGCTCTCTCCAAGCCTATTTTTTAAGAATA
This sequence comes from Trichonephila clavipes, assembly GCA_019973935.1. Lineage (NCBI taxonomy): Eukaryota > Metazoa > Arthropoda > Arachnida > Araneae > Nephilidae > Trichonephila > Trichonephila clavipes. The sequence continues at coordinate 47,528 of BMAU01005036.1, read as the reverse complement.
TTATGTGTTTCATTTTCATGCTTCTATCGGGATTAGAAAGAATCCCATCATTTCTTTTTTTCTACCACTCGCAGTGGAAAAAGAGTGGCTAAAAATAGGAGAGTTCCGCATAGATAGGCTCTGGTACTTGGTGGTGGCGAGGGGGGAGAAGTTACAGCGTTTCGTGTCGTTTCGGAGTGGTAAAACATTCTGCAACTTCATGTTTCTTTCAGAGACTTAGGTCAATATTTTTTTTTTTTTTGCAATTTTTTCGAAACTTGTTCTAATACTTTTATATGTGGTTGAAAGTAGCCCAAAGTAGCGGGATCCTCAAGTGATGCAACATAAAATTCGAGAAGTAGCAATAGGATAAAAAAAGTAGCGGAAAGTTTTAAAAAGTAGCAAATTCGCGAAAAATCGCACCATCTAGCAACACTGCTCCAAGGCTGTTTCTAACGCAGAAAACGAGTCAGCATTTGATGGACCCTTGCTACTTTCGTTGTTGTTGTCCTCGTCTTTTATCTGTTTCATCGTCGACAGGGTCGGATTCTTCTTGCACGGAAGTCACAATCTCGTCATCATTTCGTTTTGAATTCACAGCCATAGCAGTTCACAACTCAACAAAAGAGCACGTACATGTCGCAGGGAAATGTTGAAATCAGGTATTTCATCCAATCCCTAAAGGAGATGATCAATTCACGCAGGTTGTTAAAATAACGTCTCTTTGAGGTCTTTTCCCTGTTGTAAGTAATTTTATCAAATCCCTGAACTGTTTCAGTGAAATGATGAAATGAACTAGTCTGAATTTGCATTGGCAAAATGCCATACAAGAGGGGGAGGTCAAGTCCTTGTACTTCCTAACCCTACAGGTAGAACAATAGATCCCCTAAATAGCAACCCCATATATTAAAAAAAATGGCGCCATAGGATTAACATAGGGATTGATTACCAGCCTAATTTTCTGATTATTTGTTAATTAGTTTCGAATAAATAATTTGTATTTCATTGACTATTGTTCTATTGCTTACTTCTACGTTTAATAATGCACCGCATTTGTTAAATAAACACTTTTAAACTCTTAGCAATATTATTTCATCATTTTACTGAAATAGCTCGGGTTTTCGTTACAATCCCTTACTTTTATGAGGGAAATCACCTTGAAGAGACATTATTTTAACACCTATCGTCAAGTGATTATCTCCCTTAGGCATTGGATGAGATTCCTAATTTCATCATTTTCCTGCGACATAAACGTCCCCTCACTTGGAAACAAACAGCACCTAATATTCCGTGTGCAGATGTTTACTAAATCCCGCAACTGAAATTCCCCTAAATATCCATGACCTTGGATTTTCCCGTCACTTTTGGCCTCACGCGAAACAACTGTTGATCATTGCACTGTTCAAAAACGTATTCATATTGTCACGGAGTTCGAAAGAAGTACACAGTTCAATTAAACAAACAATTAGATTTATTCTAACGCTGGGAGCTCGATACAACACCGGACTGAGAACATCCCCAACTGGCGATGAACTCTGCTTTTATACACTTCGGAATATTCGAGAAATAACCAGTATGCACTCTAAAGAATGATCTGGATTCATCTAGAACCTAGAGAAACAATACATTAAAAACGGAAACAAAATTCCAGTCTTTGGATAAATCTGCCGGGGCCGGGATTCGAACCCGAGAAAGTTCAGTCCAACGCTCTGCCAACTCGGCTATCGGGACTTGTAGCGAATTATGCGTGTGGCATTGCTCCCCTCGAAAAAGAAGACAGCGCCCCGCTGTCATTTTGTTCAAGGGTCTTTATTCTGGAACGAGTGATGGGTCCTTTGTATGATTCTTTGAGAGGAATATCCTCGGTTTCGATTTGCTCGGCGGGATCATGGTACGGTTTCATACGCAGTACATGGACAACTTCTCTTAGTTTTCTTTTTCGTGAAGCAGGATCAAAATCTTGTACTTCGTAAGTCACGGCTGATAAACGGCGTAGCACCTGATAAGGTCCGAAATACCTTCTTAAGAATTTTTCGGAGAAACCGACTTTTCTCACTGGAGTATAAACCCATACGAGATCTCCGGGAGCGTAGGATACCATTTGGTGTTTGGAATCGTAACGTCGACGATCTTTGTCTTGAGCTCTCAGATTTGATTTGATTTGATTTAATATTAACGTCGCACTGTTCAGCTACACGAGGGCTTTTGGCGACGGACCACGTAATTTTGAACCATGGTCAAGTGACGTGGACGACACCTGAGCTGGCACCCCCCTCTCCTAACTACCACACCACACCAACGGGAGGACGTTTCAGCTCTCGACAGATTTAACGTGCATCGCTGCCCTACACGGCGGGTCTTTAGTGGTACTGGGATCGAACTCGTGACCAGGCAAGCCACGATCCGATACCTATACCACTCGGCTACCGCGGCCACCTTGAGCTCTCAGAGTGTGCACTCGGGCTAGCTGTCGTGATTCTTCGGCTCTGGCTGCTATCTTGGTGATGTTATTGTCATCAAAATCGTTAGGACAAAATGGTAGCATTGTATCTAGTGTCGTTTCCGCTTCACGACCATGAAGTAAATAGAACGGCGTAAAACCTGTGGTCTCTTGTTTAGCGGTATTATAAGCGAAGGTTACAAATGGTAGAATTTCATCCCAATTTTTCTGCTCTACATCCACATACATTGACAACATGTCGGCCAAGGTCTTATTGAAGCGCTCCGTCAGTCCATTTGTTTGGGGATGATACGCCGTTGTGAAACGATGATCAATGTTACACAAGTCGACGAGAGAGGAAACAAGTCTGGATCGAAAGACGGCTCCACGATCTGTGATAATTACTCGAGGAGCTCCATGCCTGAGGACAATTTCTTCAAGTAAGAACTTCGCTATTTCGTCGACTTCGGCTGTCGGCAAGGCTTTTGTTATTGCATATCGTGTTGAGTAATCCGTGCAGACTATTATCCATTTGTTTCCATGAGCAGACTTTGGAAATCTCCCAAGGAGATCAATTCCAATGCGATGGAAAGGAGCTATAGCTGGAGGGATGGGAACTAAACGTCCAGGTGGTCGTTGAGGAACGGATTTTCTCCTTTGGCACTCCCGACAATGCATGACATACCGAACGACATTTCGGTACATTCCCGGCCAGTAAAATCTCTTGCGAATCCTGTCATAAGTTTTCGCGAAACCAAGGTGTCCTGCGGTGGGGGCGTCATGAAAGTGCCTTAGTATGTCTGCTCGTAGATGTTTAGGAATGACTGGCAACCACAACTTTCCATCTGGATCAAAATTCTTCCTGCAAAGGATACCGTCGATGAATCTGAATTCTTCGTTTTTGGATGAGTTGCTCAAAAGTTTTAATTTCGCAAGGTCTTGATCCTTTTTCTGTTCCATCGCAAGGTTCATACTCGTCGTGACTGCTAAAAATTTGTCTGGTGTTTCCGTTTCCTCTTCCACTGGATTTCTCGAAAGAGCGTCGGCGTCACTATGCTTCTTACCGGTTTTATATTTTACGTCAAAATCATGCTCTTGAAGTCGGAGGGCCCATCTGGCAAGCCTTCCTGAAGGATCCTTTAAATTCATGAGCCAGCACAAGGAATGATGGTCAGTTACAACAGTAAAGTGTTTCCCGAATATGTACGGCCGAAATTTGTTTGTAGCCCATACGATGGCAAGACATTCCCTTTCTGTGGTGGAATAATTCTTTTCGGCTTTTGTCAGAGTTCTAGAAGCGTATGCTATAACTTTCTCGACATTATTCTGAATTTGTACTAGGACAGCTCCGATACCGTACCCGCTTGCATCAGTATGGATTTCTGTAGAAGCTCTTTCGTCGTACATCCCCAATACTGGATCCGAAGTAAGTGCTTTCTTAAGACTGATAAATGCTTCCACCTCTTCAGGACCCCAATGAAACTCCACGCCACTTTTCAGCAACGACTGCAAAGGTTCGGCGAGATAACAGAAACCTTTAATAAATCTTCTAAAGTATGAACAAAGGCCAAGAAAACTTCGTATGTCATGTATATTCTTTGGAGTGGGAAAATTTCTTACAGCTTTTATTTTGTCGGGATCGGGACGAACGCCATTACTAGATACAAGATGGCCTAGAATCTTTACTTCTTGGGCAGCAAAAGACACTTCTTTGAATTTAATTTAAGACCAGCTTCCTGAAGACATTTTAGAACAAGTCTTAATCGTATAAGATGGTCTTCAAAAGTTTCTGAGAACACTATTATGTCATCTAGGTAACAAAGACACATAGTCCATTTAAAATGGCGTAGCAAATTGTCCATCATTCTCTCGAAGGTCGCAGGTGCATTACAGAGACCAAACGGCATGACTTTAAACTCGTATAAGCCTTCGGGGTAATAAATGCCGTCTTTTCACGATCCGCTTCGTCTATTTCTATTTGCCAATAACCAGATCGGAGATCCATGGAAGAAAAGAACTTGGCACCTTTCAGACAGTCGAGCGTATCGTCAATACGAGGCAGAGGATAAACGTCTTTTTCGTGACGCTATTCAGCTTGCGATAATCGACGCAAAACGCCAACTACCGTCTTTTTCTTACGAGCACAATGGGTGATGACCAAGGACTTTCAGAGGGTTGGACGATACCTTCATCAAGCATTTTCTGAACCTCTTCATGAATGATGCGTCTTTCAGTCGGCGAGACTCTGTAGGCTCGTTGGTTGATTGGAGCATGATCACCAGTAAAAATCCTGTGTTTCACATTCGTCTTCGCGGCTGTCGACTTGTCGGTCTTCGTGAAAAGCCCAGAAAATTTCCGGAGTAGTTCGGATAGCTTGTTTCTCTGTTCGTCACTTAACTCGGGTGACATCATTAACGAACAATTCATCTGTGACTCCGAAGTTTCTTGCTGGTCATCCAAGCAACCCGATGTGTCGGAAATAACACATAGATGCCCTTCATTTAGTGGTTCAGCTTGGCCTATGCACATTCCTCTAGGGATGATTTGGTTTCGGAACTGCAGGTTGGTAACCCAGACATCACTTTTCCGTTACGATATGTGGATACCATGGACGGTGTAGCAATATTTTTCTCGAAGAGCAAATGTTTGCTGCCGTCTAGAACTACATTTATGTCTCCTCGGGTTTGATATCCTGATACTGTTATTCTAGTTAAAGAATGCGGCTTAAGTGTATAGTCCCTGGTGGCATACAAATTCCAGGCGTCAGGCGCTGTGGAGTCTCGACAGATGTCTTCTAGAACAAGTTCATTTTGTCCACAGTCTATAACGGCTTGAGACGCCTCTAAAAAGTCCCATCCTAGGATGACATCATGGCTACAATGTGATAAAACAATAAATTCAAAAGGCAGTTCTCGATTGTTTATACGGACACGTAAAACACATTTCCCTATCGGCCGAACAAAATTTCCATCCGCAACTTTCAGCATAACGCTCTTGGCATCAGCAAACAGAACTTTCTTTAAAAATCGGCGATACTTATCGGATATGACAGAAAACGATGCCCCAGAATCTACTAGAGCACGTATCGGCTTCTTATCTATTATTACGTCTAGTTGGTTACCAGTCATCTTGGCGGTCGACGGAGGATTTCCAGTACACGCGGCCTCACCTCCTTGGAAGGTCGCTCTCCTTAGTTTTCCTCGCTCCTACGGCCTGGCGACTGACTGGATCGGCGATATGGCGACGGGGATCTGTAACGACGTAGTATTGGGGATCGGCCTCTCGTGGGACTTGGCGTAAAACGGCGAGAAGAGTTTGGTCGGCGTATTTCTTCTTCAGTGCCAACGTCGTCGAAGTTCCGTCGGCGGTTTCGAGAGTTGTCAAAGACAGCCTTTCTCTCTCGGCAGTAGCGCATTACATGTCCAGGACGTCCGCAGTGGAAACAAACAGGTCTGTTGTCAGCCGTTCTCCACACATCTGTTTTTCTTGGTTCAGGTGGGAATTTCTGAACAGGAGCTCTGTATTTCCTGGTTACAGCGGCGTATGTTGGTCGTGGTCTAGTTTCTGTAGGTTTTGTTGACACTGGGGCCAAAACCCTTTCAACTTCGTCTTGAACGATCTCTTCTAAGGATTGGGGATCGGAGTCCAAAGATTCTTGCGTCTGGTTAACTAGTCGATGGACTTCTTCTCGTACGTACGATTGTGCGAATAAGAGAGACCAAATCAGTCTCATCCGTCAGGGATGCAACCGGTACGACGTTTGGAAGCCTTTCAAATCTCGGTCCACCAACTCTCTTCTGCTTCATATCTTCGATATAGTTGCACCATTTGATAAAACTTGCTGTGTCGTTGATTTCTCTCGTCAACAGGGCCTGATAAATATCCTCAGCAACACCTTTCATTAGGTGTGACACTTTTTCGTCTTCTTTCATCAGAGGATTTACCTCTTGGCAAAGTCCTAATACACCTTGTATGTAGGACTGTGTACTCTCGCCTGAACGCTGGGCTCGGCATTTTAGTTGTTCTTCTGCCCTTCTGGTATATTTTTGACGGTCACCGAAAAGTCCACTTAGTCCATTTTTAAACGCTTCCCAGGAATCTAAGGCGTCTTCGTTGTTGACATACCACTGTCTCGCAGTACCGTCAAGAAAGAAATAAACGTTAGCCAGACACATCATGTCATCCCACTTGTTAAAGTTGGCTACTCGATCGTACTCTTTAAGCCATTTGAGAGGGTCTTCCCCAGGCGCTCCTCGGAAGGTCGATGGGCTCCTCCATTGCTGTAACGAAGGTGTTACTACAGCGGGCTTGGCTTCTTGCTCGGTCGGCATTTTTGTCCTCTTCCTACTATTTTCTTTTAACAGTCCGAATTCGGGGGATAATCCTCTTAACCGGAGGCTCCTGCGAAGGTTGTCGCTATTATCCACGTTTGACGTAATTGTACCCCGCGCCTCCACCAAACTTGTCACGGAGTTCGAAAGAAGTACACAGTTCAATTAAACAAACAATTAGATTTATTCTAACGCTGGGAGCTCGATACAACACCGGACTGAGAACATCCCCAACTGGCGATGAACTCTGCTTTTATACACTTCGAATATTCCAGAAATAACCAGTATGCACTCTAAAGAATGATCTGGATTCATCTAGAACCTAGAGAAACAATACATTAAAAACGGAAACAAAATTCCAGTCTTTGGATAAATCTGCCGGGGCCGGGATTCGAACCCGAGAAAGTTCAGTCCAACGCTCTGCCAACTCGGCTATCGGGACTTGTAGCGAATTATGCGTGTGGCAATATACAGTACATGTAGTTAACAAAAAAATAACTGGTCCGTATATTTGACGCTCCGGATAATAAACGTTCGGATAAACGACGCTCTACTGTTCAAAATTTTCCAAATGACTGAAAGATTCTACTCAATATGCAAATTTTCTTATTTGAATATCAATGTAAACAACGCTATCTTTAAGAAATGAATAACTTATTAAAGATATTTTTTACTTATTTCTGCTTAGGAAAAATCCCAATTTGTTATGTGAACACAATATAAGGACTTATTATTTGTCAAGAATTTAGGAAGTTAGAATTTCTTCTGGATATTCTAATAATCAAACTGAAGGTATATCTTTTACTTTTTATCATAATTCTGTAATTTAAGCACATTTTGGAGCAAAAATGTATGAATTCGGTAAAAATAAATTACGGGGCTCAATAAAAATGTGTTGAACTTTTGGAATGATAGCTAAAATGGCAACAAAAATTTTCCAAAAAATTTGAATTTTTAAAAAACAATTAAGAGAGGTGGATGTTGCAATATTTTTAAACATTCCTAGAAAGACTGTCAAAAATGCTTAGATCACCTGAGATTAGAGTACAATAAGTAATGTGTGGCCAGATACAGGGATCTAAATAAAAGACAAAATCACAAGAGGATATTTTAAGACTTACATATGATGCCTATAAGACAATAACAAATACTTTTTATTCGGAACTAAGATTGTTGGACTAAACATACATTTCAGGCCAGCCAACTTTCTTTTATGTATACCTGAGCTGGAAGGAAGAGAAAATAAAGTAAGAATAAAATTCTATGAATACTCTAAGATTATAAACAAAATACAGTCGGCCCTCTATATAACGAAGTCGCTAAATCCCGAAAATAAGTTCGTCACATAGAAAATTCGTTATATAGAGGTTGATCTTTTAATAAACTTTACAAACCACATAAAACAAAACACTAAGTTAAAAAAGTAATAATCCGAAAAAAATAAATTATTATTAAAAAGAAATAACCAAAGATGAGAGAGAGAAATCAAATGGATCGAAAATGTAATAAAAGATATTTAAAATTGAAACACGGGTTCTATCTTGTGAATGTATGCAGGAATGTAAAAAGGTAGTCTACTAAACATGAAAATTTTTTTAACAACAGAATAGAAAGGAAATTAATAAAAAAAATAAGAACATAATAGAAAGTTATGTAAATAAAAGAAGAATGAGAGAAAGAGAAGGGTAGTTAGAATCATAACAGTAATTAATAATTTTTTTTAAAAAAAATAATTACTATTTTATTGGTAACCAATGCATTTTTATGTTGTTAATGATCAATAAAAATGTTTCTGTAAAAAGAAATAGGAAAATATCAGGATACCAAAAAGGTACCCTAATAATATTAATATTAATAGGTACTATAAATAAATAGAATAATATACAATTCTTTTTGTATTTATAGGTTCATTTTGAATGTACTTCTATTTAATATTTTGCCTAAAATATTCAAAATTAAATAAAGGAAATCTGTTTTAAGTGAGTTACTGCTAGTTTTAATGAAGTTCATATATTTAGGATAAAAGTTAACGTTATGAATAAATATTTTTAGTCAAAACAGTTATATTATTTGATATCATATTCCTGATAAAGTAGATATATATGTATGCGAAAAAGTATTTAACTTGAGTAAATAGAATAAAATGTTTGCTATTTCTTTTCCTTTTTTCTTTAGGTTTGCAAGATAATTCAAAAGACAGCCCTGCTGTAAAAGGAAAAGCTAAGACTCTAGTAAAAGAGGAGTAATTCCAGCATTTCGTAACCAGATATTAACCCCTGAGCAAGATTATTACAGTTCTGTTATTTATTGTTATTTTTTGAAAGAAAATCTGTTTAAAAAATACAATACATTGTCTTAAAAATTTTAACATCATGCTTGGAGAAGAAACTTTGAATGCCTCAGTAGAAGCAAACAATAGTTGCGCGGTAAACCATACTGTTTCCCCTTTCCATGTTTGCCAAAAGGCCAGCCAAAGAATATATTTTGTTCCTGAACGTTATGATACATTCGTCCTATCGATTGTCTTTCTTGTGTACCTTGTTGTTTATGCGTTGGGATTTCGAAGACTTTTCAAGTATTCAAATAAAGATGATTCCTGGTATTTGATCTTCCACTGGCTATTTGTGAGCTACTGGAGTCTTTTGTTTTTCCTACCAACACATTACAGCATTGTATCTTTTTTCGTAAAAAAAGAAGATAGGTTTGGGTGGCCGAAGCATTCCAGCCGATATCTTCTTACTCTCTATGCTTACATGCTAGTTTCGATGACTATATTCTCCTATAATGCGGTTTTCAAGAAATTTAAAACTCCACTCTCTCGTTTACAACGGTGTATGTTTTTCGTGGGATTGTACATCATTAGTTCTTTTTCAACCCGATATTGCGCTCGCGTGTATGGGTGGGTTGAAAGTTACGAATGCGACATGATTTGCTATGCATCCCCACGTGGATGTTCTCCCGGTACCCAGATCAGCATGTTATCATGATTTTTATGATATGGAACCACATGATTCCCGCTAGCCTCATCATTCCCCTTTTAAGAGAGGTGAAAAATGAATTGGTGAGGAGAAATGAAACGGATCTCTTTAATAGAGAGAAAAACTATTCACTGAGTCTTGGCGATCGCAAACTTATTGCTTTATCGTTTTCTGCTTGTTTTTACTATGCTGCCACTAGTATTCCTTTGATCTATCGAGAAATAGTGAAGTTACTTACTAAATCCAAAGCGGTTGATAACTTCATTCCAAATGTTTATGAAATCATTCCATTCCATTTTATTCTTTTGGAATCGTTTTCTTTATCCAATTAGAGTTACACGAATCCGAAACCGTTTGGAACGAATTCAAATCTAACTCCGGTATATCTCGTAAGCGTACAAAACAGTCGGGATTGCTTTGCCCCCCCTTTTCTTATAATTTTTACATTTAAAATGTGTTTTTAGGAACTTGTTCATTTTGTAATTCTATATAACTGCTTTTATCTTTATTTCGTTATCTTTCTTGCATTTTAAAGCATTATTATTCTTTTAAGGTACACTTTAAAGCTATAATGCTTCTGAATTCTTCAGAATGCTTCCCAGTGATGGACCTAGTCCCCATATGGCATTGGCTTTGCTTTGCTTTCCAGTTGAAGGTGCGCTTTTAAAAATATATACACCCACGCAATAGGTATTAAGAGAGACTGAAGTTTAATATTTTATTTTAAATTTTTATAATTTATAACAACCAATTTTTTATTACCTTAAAATCCGGCGTATTACATTCCCCGCCGTATAACATGCACCTGTCAACCTTCAATTTTTAATTTTTAGGTATCTTCGCCGTATAACTACTATACAATTCGTGAATCCTTCTCTTTTATGAAGTACGAAGTTTGCTGTTCCAATTTTTGAAGAAGAAACATTTCATCAATATACATTTCTTGCACTGGGAAGACTTCATTTTGTTTGCGAGCAAAAATTGAAGGAAATTTCAAACATTGAGTGCCAAACTTTATGAAATCACCAATACTATAATTATGTGTTAAATATTAACTCAGAAACACTCTTTTTTAAATAATGTAACTCAACAATTTTTTAATGATGTTCTTTACATTAAACTTAAAATTACTTCATTCTTTTAGATAGTCTTAATTTTTTTTAGAATGCTCGTATCAGCGCTTCTCAAACTTTCAATCTTGGCGACCCAGTTATCAGTCATAATTTTCATCCACCCCCATCCCTCATACAACAACTATGTATTGAATACAATAATAATTTACTTCGACGCCAAAGCTTTAATTATAAACAGCACTGATTATCAGTATATTATATTTTGTATATAATTTCGTATATGTAAAATCATGGAAGTCATTAGTAATTACTAAACTTGTTTTAACTTAGTATTGATAAATTAATTATCAAATACTTTTTGCAATTTTGATACATTTATAAGTGTCTTATATCAGTGTGAATATGTATTTTATTTTTATTACGTCAGAATGTATTTTGTTTTGCTTCCTTTCATTTAATTGATAATTATTTTAAATTTTTTATTTACGACTTTTCGTTATAGTCGTAGTCTCCCCGTAGGTTTATCACGTTCCCCTAAGGCACACAATTCGAGAAACTTTGGCTTCTGCAGTTTCGGTTTTCTATAAAAAGGAAAAGAAAACCCTATAAATGTTTTATACAGAGAATTGTCATCCCAGATGCTGTAAGAAATACATGGTAAGAAATGAAATTACTATGAGTAAATATTTTCTCTTTTTGTCACAATTTCTTTTAGTAAATAGAGATATTTCATTATATGGATAATTCATTATATGGAGATATTTCATTACATAGAGATATTTCATTACATAGAGATATTTCATTACATAGAGATATTTCCTTACATAGAGATATTTCATTACATAGAGATATTTCACTATCACATCTCACCTAGGAGATGTGATTATGTTATATAACTTAGACTTTCCTTTACTGTTTGAAATATGTATAATGCTCTTATATTATATTGCTAATCCTGTTAAAGTTATTTGTATGCACTTGTTCATACAAAATATTTATTTTGCCCTTGTGTCGATCTCGCCAAATACACTTGAAAGAGAAATCAGTATTGATAACGATATTGTATAACCAACAAATGGTACCCTGCATATTTTAATAGTTTGGGTGATTTCAATGTATTTTTATTTCATCGTAGCAGCAGATAATCTAAATAATGACCAGGAGTAACCATTTGTGCTTTTTATCTTAATATTGAGATTGAAATTTCTGAAACTTGAAGTTTTGACTTTCCATAAATCTTAAGGTATCGGACTAAGTTTGGAACCATGATTTTAAAACAGCGCATAAATGGATATTTTTCACGATATTTAGTGACACTTAGATTAGAATACATGTATAAAATTGTCTTAAGAACATTATGACAAAAAATTATTTAAATACAATATTTTGGCAAAAAATTAACTTAGAATAACCTTTTTTCAAAACGTTCTCCTTTTATAAAAAATGCATCTATAATAATAATATTTCGCTTAAATAGAATAAAGACTTCTCCCGAGGGTCTGAACTATTTTTTTTTGAAAAATTCACATTATTTTCAGAGTTACAACCAATTGAAATAATGATAGGCGTTCTTTTCCTAAAATTTCTCCCCTCTGTGGTAGTAAAATATGAGTAAATCCACTTCTAAGTTATATGTTTCAAAAATTCTAGTTATGCCTATGTACAGAGGTTTGAGCTATATACAGGCAAAATATTATTATAATAGAAGCATTTTTCATAAAAGGAAAATGTTTTGAAAATGGGTCATTCTATATTTATTTTTTTGTTAAAATATTGTACTTAAATAATTTTTTATTGTAATAATATTCTTAAAACAATTTTATATACGTTTTCTAATCTAAGTGACACTAAATATCATAAATATTATCCATTTATATTAAATTACGGTTCCAAACGTAGTCGGATACCTTAAAGAATTCGATATGTATGGAGATATTGGATTATTTGTGGGAGGACAACCACACATACTGATGTTATCTGTCATTCAGTATTAAAATGTGGTTGTCAGGAATTAATTTTTCCTTCTAATTATATGTGATGTACATGTGCGCGATTGTGATAATTATTAGCTAGACACAATTAGCGAGACAATGTATTTGTTGTCTACGTTCATGTGTAAATTCATTTGTTAGATGTATATTTGAATAATATTTTGTCCTTGTTTGAAAATTTTGTTTTCATATATATTTTTTCATCTGTAAATATTTTATTATTTATTCATTTTGCTTAAAGATTTCTTTGACTTCTTTGTTTTCATCTATGAAAATATATGTTCTTAATGTTGTTAAACACGTAAAACTGATTTTCTTTGAAAATGTATCACTTGATGCAGTTATATGTTGAACACATTTGGGGCTTTCGATGTCTGTAGATATATGTACTGTGAATAAAAAATGTATTTAAAAAAATTTGGCATTATTTTGTTTCTGAGGAGATTTAAAGCATAGCAGGATCTGTCAGCCATTTTATTATTTCCGTGTTATAGTATTCAAACACTAGAAAAATAGGGCACTTGAATTTTTAAAGAAAAATAAAGTTTCTTTACCTTACTCAAAATTCCTTTTACGAGCACAATGTTTGGATTAAATGAACGCAGAAACAACTGAATTGAGATTTTTTATTCACTTTTCCAGTCAAAAAGTTTGTAAATAAGAATAAGGAGACTGACTGACTTAAATTAGATCATTCGAGCTTAAGCGAGAAACTCTAGTGCTTGGTGTGAAAGAGAAACCTTAAATGAACAGCCGCTGGACGAAAACTTCACACCGGAAGGGCGGATAAAGAGACCAAATCAGTGAGACTCAAATAAAAAGGATGCATCTGGGGGAAGAAGAAGCCACGAAAGAAATCTATCGTTCCAAGAACAATCAATCAAGTGGATCAGACGACAATTGTAAACACTGATCCAGTTTCGATGCGTGCGGAAGCTAAAGGAAGTTTTAAAAGTGTGTGAATTTTTGTTATTATTTTAAGTTAATTTTTTGCCGAAATATTTTATTTAAATAATTTTTTGTCGTAATGTCCTTAAAACAATTCTATACATGTATTCTAATCTAAGTGACACTAAATATCATGAAAGTTATACTTTTATGCGCTTTTTTAAAATCACGGTTCCGAACGTAGTCGGATACTTTAAATCTAACTTGACTGTTGGTGAACCTATAAAAAATTAATTAACAAAAGAACCTAATTTTTTGTGTTTCTTTCTCTTATTTATTATATTCTTTTTAAATTTCAAATACATAGGCTTTCATTAAAAAATGTGCTATTTGCGGAAAAATCTTTTAAAAAGCCTGTAAGTAACATTATTCTATTTTTTGATATTTTTTTGTTTGGTAGATAAGTTGTGTGTGTGAAAAAGGCACGCATAATTTTTTTTATCAAATAAGGGCACTCTTCCCCAAAAGGATGTGTGTCCACCCCAGATCTAGAATAACAACATTTCGTGCATATAACTATGACTTCTATAGAATTTTCAATTACTTCACATTTTTTTAGAGTTTTGAGTCCTCTCAATAATAACGGGTATTTTTTGTTAAAATATCGATACTTTGATATAATAAAGTGTGAATATATAAAAATCCATTTCTAAATTATATATTTCAAAACTTTTTGTTCAGCTCCGGTATATAAAAGTCTTAGCTATATATAATACAAAATATTATCATTATAGAAGCATTTTTTCTGAAAGTAAAATGCTTTGAAAATTTCTCCTTCCGTATTAATTTTTTCCCTAATAAACTGCATTTATATATTTTATACATAATTAATACGTATAATAATTTGTACATAATTAATGCATAGCATAATAATTTGTACATAATTAATATATAACATAATTTGTACATAATTAATGCATAGCATAATAATTTGTACATAATTAATGCATAGCATAATAATTTGTACATAATTAAAACGTAACATAATAATTTGTACATAATTAATATATAACATAATAATTTACGCATAGTTAATACATAACATAATAATTTGTACATAATTAATACATAACATAATAATTTGTATATAATGTCTCTAAATTTCATACGACTTCCTAATACTTGTAGCCCAATTAATACATAACATAATAATTTATAGTTCATATAATAATTCTGTCGAGAGCTAATAACGTAATATTAAGAGTGGGGGGCAGCTCAGGTGTCATCCACGTCACTTGACCATGGTTCAATAATTAATACATAACATAATAATTTGTACATAATTAATACATTACATAATAATTTGTACATAATTAATACATAACATAATAGTTTGTACATAATTAATACATAACATAACAATTTGTACATAATGTCTCTAAATTTCCTCACAACTTCCTAAGTACTCATAGGGCTGCGTAGCCCAGTGGTAAAGGGATCGGATCATGACAGGCATGTCATGAGTTCAAGCCCGGTAACACTAAAGACCCGCCGTGTTGGGCAGCAATGCACGTGAATTCTGTCGAGAGCTGAAACGCCCTCCTTTTGGTGTGGTAGTTAAGAGTGGGGGGGAGGGGTGCAAGCTCAGGTGTCATCCACGTCACTTGACCATGGTTCAAAATTACGTAGTCCGTCGCCAAAAGCCCTCGTGTAGCTGAACAGTGCGACGTTAATATTCACTCACTCATGTACATTTTAATTCATCTGACACTAAATATCAAAAAAATTAACCATTCATACACTTCTTAAAAAACCATGGTTTCGAAAGTAGTCGGTCTTCAACAGTTGTTAACAAGAAGGAATGAAAGCAACCGCTGCGCAGGCTCCCATAAATGCCGCAGGAATGGTGAAATGCGACGGCGGGAAGCTGGATGAACATGCTCTCAGCATGAGTCACAATGAAGACTCAGGGTTTTCGGTCAAGAAGGAAGGAAGACCAAATGAACTGTTCACGAATTGACCAGGTACCCTGAAACGTTTTGGTCGCAAAGGTAAGTGAACTCAATCTTGTTTCAAAAAATCGCATTAATGGCTAGATAATGAAATATTCAAAATTCCTACAAATATGTAGAAATATTTTTTCATCCTCTTGCTATTAGGTATGAAAATAATTATGTATACTTTAAGAAAAAAACGAAACGAAATTAATTTTACTTTCGGTGGAATTTTTTCAGTTTGGTTTCCTGCCCTAAATACAATGTTAGAGTTTAATGCAGTCAATCTTTGATTTGAATTCATTAGTAAATAGTATCATATCAAATATTTGTTTGTAATTAAAATGTAATGTATGTTTGTAATTATAATTTGTTTGAAAATTAAATCTCAGATTGATTGATGGCCTAGAAAAAGATATCCTAGTTTTGAGAACTAGTAATTGGAGAACACTAGCAGGTAGAAGGCTGGCCTCGAAAAATCTTCTTGATAAGGCCAAGGACCATTCTGGGCTGCCGTGCTACTGAGGAAGGAAGGAATTCATTTTTTAATTTTTATTCCATTTTAAATTTTAAATTCTTTTATTATTTTTAATTTTAATTTATTTCATAATTTTCAATTCATTAAATAATTTTAAACAAAATTGCATTTACTTATTTTATTTTATAATTCCCCTTTTGTACTTTTAATTCATTTTATAATTTTTGAACACTACTGCATTTACTTATTTTTTTAATGTTCTTCAATTCGACTTTTTAAAACACGAGAGTAGCTTGAAATACTGTGATATTTTAAACATGTTTATCATTTATATATCGCAGGAAAAACATATTCCAAAGAGCGCGTCAATAGACAATGAATATTGTGTCCATTCCTGTTTAGAATTTTCTCCCTTCAGCAAAGCAAAACCAACCGCAGTTTTCCGACAAATGAAGACAAGCCACTGCACACGCCCCCATAAATGTCGCAGGTGTGGGGGAATGAGTCGGTGGGAAGACGCGTGCTGTCTATGACAAACGCAGAAGCAGATTGCATAAATTTCAGTTTCGAGACTAGAGGAGAAGCCAACATACAGTTTGAGACGAAGCTGAAAGTTACCTTAACCTTACATTTCAAAATCAGCTCACTAAATAGGAGCTCTAACAAGTTTATTTAATAATATTATTTAAATATTTTTATTTTTGTATAATGACCAGAAAGAATCATATTATTAAGAACTTTAAAAAAATGTATTTTAAAATTAATGTTTTTATGAATTTGTGAGGGTCCCCTTGGACCTCACTTTGAGAACGAGAATAAATAGGAGTTATATAAGAACCAGTAGCCATTTTTATAAACAACTTTCTTTATTTGGTTATCTTATCCAAATAGAATCAAAGACTTATTAACAAATTTGACTACTAATGTTATTTTAGGTTTTAAAAATATCCTTCAAGTTAACTTAATTAATTAATGATCCAATTAATTAATTTATTAAATAACGATCACGCAGAAATTACCACGATAAGAGATCCCAGAATTATATTTAATAATGTTCTTATTGAACATTTCACTTTAATCTCACTCCTAAAACTTTAATGAGACTTTAAACACAAAACAATATTTACCACTTGTCTCAATTCTTTAGATTAAATATCTCTAACAAAAAAAAAATCTTCAATTTAAATCCACGATATCTTTCTGTTTCAATCTCTATCTCCTACTGCTCTAACTTTACTATTTCGTTTGTCTTAAATAATCTAATTAATCTAATCTGCATAACAAGGAATTTGTCCGCTTTTTGGAGTTGATTGAAATATTTGCTAAAAATAAAATATTTTATCTTCTACTTTGCAATTACAGAAATTATATTTCCTGTTTGAAAATTGTTTATTTTTTCAGACCCCTAGAGAAATTTAACACCCCTGTGACCCCATAAATTTCAGTTTCGAGACTAGAGGAGAAGCCAACATACAGTTTGAGACGAAGCTGAAAGTTACCTTAACCTTACATTTCAAAATCAGCTCACTAAATAGGAGCTCTAACAAGTTTATTTAATAATATTATTTAAATATTTTTATTTTTGTATAATGACCAGAAAGAATCATATTATTAAGAACTTTAAAAAAATGTATTTTAAAATTAATGTTTTTATGAATTTGCTAAAAATAAAATATTTTATCTTCTACTTTGCAAAAAATGTTAAGTTTCACCTTTATAATATTAAATATTTTTTAAGAGGAGGAAATGTGAAATTTAAATTGTCTTTTAACGTACTAAGTCTATAACTTTCTATTTCTACGTGAAGAATTTTTTTAGATTATGGTAATAAGATAATGTACTTAAGAAATTTGAGAAAGGGTTAATTTTTCTTATTTTCAATTTGTTACGTATAAAATTTTTTGATTCTATGAAAATGTTATGTCTGAATTATTGTTACAAAAATATTAAACTATCTCTTTTTGAAAAAAAAAGCAAAGAAATTAATGTAAATTAAGTCTAAATTACCATTTTTAACAGGGCTTCGAACCATAATCTTTTTTTAGTTTCGGTTTTCGTTTTGGTTCAAGTAAAAAAAAAATTATCAGTTCAGTTCCGGTTTTTGTTCCGCCAAAACTAACGGTTTTTGTCCCAGTTCCGAATGAATAATTTTATGTTATGTATATTTTTATTTGTACTAAGAGAATGCAATTCTATAATAAACAAAAATTTTAATTCTATAAAATTTACAAAATTTTGTTCTTTTTTTTAACTGATACACTATGTGAATTGATACAATTAACCTGCTGAGAACGGCAAGCATTGGTTATTATTAAAATCACATTTGACGGCTAGGTTTAAGATTCTGGTTTGTCTATTTAAACAGTTCATACAAACATTAGTGGATGATTGCATTTTGAAAAATACAACTCAGACTGATCAACAAAACCTCTTGTTCATTTGCCTGAATTAAATCTGCCTTCTACAAGTAGTTTCATGCGAAACTGAAACAGAAAAGTACTAGTGAACAAGGAACAGGAAATCAAGAAGCAATGTACATGTAACGATGATAAGTATATGGTTGACGTTAATTTAGAAAATATTCATAATTTGGTTACAGTAACAAAATGACTGAAGATATATCGAACTAAAACAAACCGATATTTTTTTCGGTTCAGTTATGGTAAGCGTTCCAGCCAAAATAAAAATAAAGGTTTTGAAAGTGTAAATCCTCATCACCCCAAAAAATAATTTTAATATTTAAAATTCTAATGTTTTTTATTTCTAGTTTTTAAAAAAACTTATTTTCCAATTAGAAAAAGAATTCTTTACGTTATAAAATCACTTTTTTATACTCTAAGATTGAAAGAAATGTTACATTTAACTTCTAATAATTAATGTTATATTTTAAAGAGCCCCTATCCACCAGCATAGAGACGGGACGTAAAGAATTCATTAATATATTTAAATTTTTAGTTGCATAAAATTTTTTCTAAGATATATATATAGATAGATATAAGTAATATATAGTATTTCTTTTTTTCCTTTTAACCTCTAATAGAGCATCATTAAACTTGCTTACCCCTTTTTAAACAAAATTTAATACACTTAATGCAAAAACGTGCTTTTAGGAAAAAAATTAATTTTCTGAATATTCGAATAGTAAATTCCTGATGTACTTGACAGAAACTATGTGATGCTGTGAAATTTGAGATGAAATCTTGGAGCCCTATGGATAAGACATGAGAGAAACGTTTTGATATACTTAATTTTTATGTATCACAATGTTTATAGGGCTTCTCCGGACAGCAAATTTTTAAAAACTCAGAATATTCGCTGAATGAATTGGCCATTTGATCTCCAAACAAGAAATCTTTTGAGAGTATTTGGGATGATATATTGGAAAGGTAATAGTGGTTGTAGCTCTCCTTTCTTTTCTAGAACCATACAGGGACTGAAAACAGCAGGGACTAGTCTGTACTGAGACTCCTACACTTTATCACATCCAGTAAGTATTCATTTAGGGACAACTGTATAATTATAAAAAGGAAGAACCGTACTTCCTTGGAAACTCATCTTTTGTTCCATCTATTTCCAGTCTCTTTACTCGCTGGCTGTATGGCATTATAACTTGCCGTATGGTATTTTTTATATTTTATCAAAGTACGTACACATGCAATCCTCAACCTATGGCCCGCCGGACTTTCCTGAGTGGCCCGTTCATGGCCCATTGCCCTAAGAAATTCAAGTATTTTAGAACGATGTATTAAAAATTTAGTGGAAAATCCTCACAATCAAGCAATCAAACCGACCAATTTTCCTGTCGACGTCGAACGGGTGCGAATTGCAATTCTTTTTTTCTATTTAAAACTGTAATGGTAATTAATAACAAATAACAGTGAAATACGGAATGAAATGGAGTAGTGAACATTTTATAAATAAAACTGTATTTTAATTATAAACAAATATTACTGAATTCAGTCAAAGCTCCTCTTTGCTGTCATTCTGCTTTTGATAAATTAATATTTGAAATAAAAATTAATGTAGCTTTTTCAAAAGAAAAAAAAATCAAATTATCTAATGGCTTGGCAGTTTTGTTCATATGTTTTGTTTGTGTGGTCATGAATGAAAGGGAAACGAAACTACCCCATAACTCAGTAAAAAATTCATTAGAAGGAAGAAATTTTTTATGTGTGTTTGATAGAGATTAATATATTATATTAAAGGCCAAAAATGAGCTTTAATATCTCATCAATTTTGCACATTTTAAGTGTCCAATTGGACTTGGTCTTTTGGTGATTTTTCCATTAATCTTCATGTTTCGGCCCGCATGAAATACCTACCATATGCATGCGGCCCGGCAAGAAAAAAGGTTTAATACCCTTAACGTACTCAATTAATTTCATTAAAAAATGTAATGAATACTTCAAGAAAATTTACACTAAAAATCAAAAAGATCATTCATTGAATCATCAATCAGTTTATTTAGGCTTACAAATATAAACGAATTATAGAATAAACAGCAAAACGTAACAATTTTTTTCGTTTTTTTTCTTCCCAAATAAATGACAAAGATACAAATATAATGATGATTTTCCTTTCTATAACATATTGAAAAAGGCGAAAAGGCAAGACACAATTTTCAATTTCCATTCACTCTTTTGACATTTCAAGTATAACATAAAGTTTGAATAGAAAAATTATGTAGAAACATCAAGTGGTGATCAGAATCTCGTATCATTTTTAAGATGAAGCAGACACTATTGATTTTTTCTTGCAGAAAAATTAAACATTACACTATATTCTAAGAAAGTTAGAGGGAACAAGGGGAAGTTAGAAGGTCATAAGTTCAACACCTTTATTTTTAATATTGATAATTTCTTTGTATAGACAGCATTGCGGGCATTGTCTTTGAAATGGAAAGCTGGAATATAATGACATAAATGCTATGTAAAATTACGCTTTGCTAAAATTTCCTTTCTTTTTATATAAGCCAGTGTTTCTCAAAATGTGTGACACGCCTCACTAGGAGGACGTGATAGCTTTACGATGGGGGCTCGAGCATATCAAAAAGTCGAGAATAAAAGATTATTATAAAAATTTATTTAAAGGAAGCAAAACGTAATACATTCTGACATTAAATATATACACGTCGCACCCTTATTGTTATCTGTTCTAATTTAAAAATTAGAAAAGAAAAGCAACATAATACTTTTTTATTACTTAAAAGTATACATTTATTACTTAAAAGTATATATAATTTACTTAAAATATCTATTACTTAAAAATGACTTACTTAAAATATCTATTATTTGAAAAAGTAACATGTACAAAATTTAATATTTATCTAGATAATTTGAGTGGCTTATAATTAAGATAGTATTGTAGTTTTAGCGTCAAAGTACATTATTGTTGCATTCAATGCATTGTTATTGTATGGGGGCGTGAAGAAAATTATGATTGAAAATTGGGCCGCAAGTATTGAAACTTTGAGAAGCACTGATATAAGCTGAAAAATATTAATATACACTTTTAATGAAAACTGTTCAATGAAAATACATAAAGATGATCTTATTCTGTTTAATACTAAATAAATTCGTTCGCAAAAATTACTGGCTTCATTTTCACACAATTGGTAAATGTTAAATATTGAAGAATTTATTCACACGAATTTAGGATGCATATACTATATAAATGTATTAAAATGTACTTAAGCTGTTTAAACGGAATAATAATTTGCTGTTGTTTATTTTTTTATTCCTAGATTTGAAAGATAATTTAAAAGGGAGCCAGCTGTATCGAGGAAAAGTAAAGCACCTTGTGGAAAAAGTGAGATTCCAACATTAGCATCCAGATTTTAATTCTTTAACAGAACTATCAGTCTTCTGAGATTCATTGTTGCTATCTAATTTTTCTAAGACACACACACATACAAATTTTCTTTTGAAAAAGTTTAATATCTTTTAACATAAATTAAACGTCATGCTTGAAGATGTTTTATTTGATGCATGTGTTTTATATGACGCTAGCCAAAATGACTTGGTTGAAGTACCCTTCTTCCATTTCAGTATTTCTGCACATGTCGATCTGCATATATTTTTACTTTCCGATAATTACCAAATCATGTTACGTTGTCTCTTTTTGATGCTTGCTATGGCAGCTCTGTTCTTTCTTTATATGCAATGGCGTGCATTTGCTAAAAGAGGTAAGTTATGGGGCTGTGTTTTCCTGTGGCAACTGTTCAACTTTGGGAACTTTCTACTGGCAATGAGTTATATCTCTATATTAAAGAAAGCCTTTCCGGATGACCACTGCCTCTATTCAAGCGATCTCTTTAAACCCTTTACGTTTCTTTCTTATTTCGATTGCTCGGAACTCCTATAAGAACCAACTTAACAACTCCATTCTACAGTTTGACGTAATATATGTTTCAGCCACCGTGTTATGGTTTTTTGTGCCTACTGCAATTTTTTATTTTCTTTCAGAAATTTCTTAAAATATTTTCTTTCAAAAGCTTGAGACATTACAATTCTTTCACCATTTCAGAAATTTTCCACAAAAAGGAAAGAAAAAAAAGTAAAAGTTTCTATTTATTTCATATTTAGAATTTTTATTGCAAACATTATAAACATAATCAGGATAAGAACTAAAAATGTAATGTATAGTGTTTTTGTCTTATCGTCATAATTTAAATCCATCTCTTACAGATGATAGAGATATTTCATTAGGTTGATATTCCTAATGAGTGAGAATATATATATACGATTTGATAATATTACTTAACTTAGATGAGCTTTTTTTGTTTGAAGTATTATTATTTGTCTTGTTATAGCAATTACTGACAGCACCACTTGAATAAACTTTTTCTCACAAGATCTTTTTTATCGTCCTTTTTATCATATAAAACCAACATTAGTTATAAAATTGCATAACCACTAATTGTTTGTCTACAATGCCAACTTTATAAATTATTGAATTCTATAATTTCTAGTACATTTGCATGTATATCTTTCTTTCTATCTCGAATCCTATATCTTTAAAATAATTTCTAATATCTAGTGCACAACGCATATATGTAATATTTATGACATAAACAGCAACATGGTGTATTTTTTATGTTTGTTCCTGTATAATTTAATTTCTTATGTGTGTGTTCCTGTATAGTTTATAATATTTAATCTCTCTTTGAAGTTTTTTTTCACTCATATCTATTTTTTCTTTACTATATATTTTCATATTTATTTATATTGCACAGATGTTTCAGTAACTTCTTTGTTTCTTTCAATAAAGTTAGAATTTTTTAATGTTGTCAAATGAGTAAAATTGCCTTCTTTTTTAAGATGCAATAAGAAATTATTTACTTGATGCCAGTGTAATCAATTTATTTCAGTGGATGTATATCATATGAATAAAAAACGTATTTAAAAAAAAATTGACGTTCTTTTTTTTTTTTTTGAGAAGTGTTTAAACTTAGTTAAATCTGTCAAACATTTAATTACTTTTTGCTGTTATACATTAAGAGAAGCAGCTATTCTGCAATTTTCACGCTTACTTCAGACAACAGGAAACTCCAACATTTTACGAATACTAAAATGAGGCAAAACAACATTTCGTTAGTAAACTTAAAGAAGTAGCGTAATAATACGAGACGCGTGACGTAATTTGCTTGACCCATTGTGACCTTTTAAGAGCGGCCGGATCACTGTTGAAGAGAATGAAGAAAGGATATACACTTTAAATAGAGCGTGACATGCAAACCTCTCACCCTTCGACAAATCAAAATTTATTCTACTTTAAAAAACCAGGATAATACTCACAGAGAAATTAAATGGGGACACAACACATGTTTTGTTTAACGTTCAGGACATGATGACTTCACAGAGAATACTTATTAACCCGTTTTATCCAAATTTATTTATTTTGTTCAAACTTGAGAAGAAGAATATTTTCTGAAGTTAATTAAACTCAAATAAACTAAACAAAATTTGAAAAAAAATTATATTTTATATAAGAAATCTGATCCGTCCTTTAAATAGGACACTGGGATGAAGGGGATAAAATTTGCACATACATGTTTTAGTGTTTTCTTTAATGATGAAAAGCAATTTCCGAGTACAAAATTTTATTTGAATAATACTTTCTTTTTCACAAGATAGTTCACTTTTCAGTTTAATTTCATTATAACCTTGGTAGAAAGGTTGAAAGCAAGCTTGATGAAGTGTTTTGTCACATATGTCCAAGTATGTTTTTGGTTTCCCTTTGCAGCTCTCTCCCTTTCACAAAGACTATTATCTCTTAGGTAAAAAATGACCATTACTGTCTTTACGGATGTCTTTTATTTTGCACCAGAAGGTACAGTCGAGATTCTAGGTCTACCTCTTGTTCTGACCACGGTTCTTTTATATAAACTGCTATTACATCTCTTCAGAACTTCTTCAAGTTTACGGCTTCATCTTTGTTGAGAATTTTAAAAACTATCCTGGCATTTACCATAGCCATATCCAATGAACGTATAAAAAGGGGCCAGTACCATTTTTTCTCTACGAATTTTAATGGAATAAAGTTCATCCAACCAGTCGTGGGGATCCACGCCACCAATATGTTTGTTGTAAGAATTATCAAATTCGACTTCTTCACGTTAACTTTATCTCAGTGTCCACATATTCTCCAAATTTCTTAAAATGGTTATTAAATATGGAAAACAAAGGTTTTACTTTGAAAGATCGATCCTGGGCATACTTACTTACAGATCCATTGACCACCAAGTGTATCTAAGACTTCAACTTTTGAAAAAGATTTCGTGACATGTAATTTTTCACCTAGGTAAAGCCAAGGTCTCCTGCATCTGACAGCAATCACATTCACAGAAATTTGTATGATAACCATTTAGAAGCAAAATTCCTATAAAAACACGTATTTCGTTGCATCGGTAAAAAACACGTGTTCGTTTTTTATATCTTTTGCATATCGCACAGTTTCTTTTACACTGAAATAAGACTGGTCAAAATGCCCTGATGGAGTTTTACTTTCAATGCAATTTCCATTTGATTCAGAAAATTATTTGTATTCGATTCCGCCTGTAGTTCCTATTTTGTATATTGCGGTGATTTATTCTTTATCCAAGATGACAGATGTCTTTTAGCGTTTTTTCTGTTGTAGAAATACTAAAGCTCTATTCAAGCTTTAATTTCATGTTCTAACCTTCCGAGACCTAGGAACATCATTTTCAGTAATCTCACCAGTATTTACTTCATTCTCATCTCCTTCATCTTTGTCAATTAGTTCATTGGCATCTGGTGGTAACACAGCAATTTCAACGTCGATCTCATCTGAATCTAAACTATTAATAATTCTAATGCTTCCTCTAACTTCAGAAACCTTTGCAGTGACAAATCTCAGCAGGGGTGAAACAGTAGAAGTGGAAATCATTTTTTTACTCTTAGTTATAAAGAGAGAAAGAATTCGTCCATGGCATACGTATCGTCCCACTG
Source organism: Trichonephila clavipes (assembly GCA_019973935.1). Lineage (NCBI taxonomy): Eukaryota > Metazoa > Arthropoda > Arachnida > Araneae > Nephilidae > Trichonephila > Trichonephila clavipes. Next base: position 21,906 of record BMAU01005036.1, on the reverse strand, counting down.
TCCTATTTAGAGGACAGTTAGAAAATAATGTACTAAAATTGATCTAAGAACAATAAAGCTCTAACTAACCACCAGGATGATAGCGAAGGAGTACTACCACATAAAAAATGCTCCACTAAGTTTCCAAAGTAAAGTGAAAAAGAATTCTGCTATCTCAAAGAGATGACACAAATCAGGACCCACTAATGCGCTGAATATGCAAAATGTCCTGAGAGAGGGAAACACATAGCTCGCGCTAGACGAAACTAATGCGTATCCCTACACGTTCCAATCGACAGCATACAAATAATGATTTCTACGTGATGTTTTACAGCTGTCCTCTAAATAGGACAATGGGATAAGATGGGTTAATTATATAATTTTAGTTACTGTAAATTAATTATAAATTACATAGCATTGAATTTTTAAGTACGATAATATGCTAAACTGATAAAAAAAACTTCAAAAAATCAGAAATTTGAATAAACTAAATCAAACAGTAAATGTTAAAGGAATAAAAAAAAATTAGTGTTCTGAAACTGTTCACTTTGTAAAAACGTCGTCTTTTGTTGAAGTGGATAAAGGTGTTGGGCACAATTCGCTTCAACAATCGACAAGCTTATAATTCATAAAACTATGTTTAATTTTCTGTTTTTCAATCAATATAACTTACCAACTCATTAATAATACTGTAGGAGATTTTCATGGGGGAAAAGCAGTCAACGACTCCAACTATTTGAAAAATAGCAGATTTATTAATAGATAAAGACAAGGAGAGGATTACAGGAAGACAAAGCGACGTATTTTCTCAAAGAAATAGTCTAATAGATTATTTACTATACAGCAAAACATACTCGTTACAACGCTCTAGAATCGACTTTCTAAACAGTTCTTTCAATTCCTACTATTAGCTCACATTTTCTATATATTTATTTATTTATTTTCGTGGAATTTTCAATCGTTAATAAAATACATTTTAAAGCACTCCATTGAGCTGAAATTTTATGTACATATTTTGGACGACAATACAGTAATTTAAATATAATTAATATAAAAATAAATTGATTAAAACTAGTTATTTAAAGAATTACAAATACAGACACGTTGGCATCATTTTTGGCGACTTGTGTCAAAACTTGAAAAGGTTTTTTTCTCACATTTTAAAGCGCTCATTTTTTGGGATGAGCTCACACACAGCCTTTGTTTCTCCATATCCCATAAAACCAGAACTGAACTAAACTGAAAGCGCTCATTTGAGCTGAAATTTTCTATACACTATTGCTTTGGGTAAAAAACGATAATTTAACTATAGTTAATTAAAATTAATTGACTCAAACTAATTATTTAAAAAATTACAGATACAGCCACGTTGGTTTCATTTTTACCGACTTGGATCAAAACTTTAAAAGATTTTAAAGCATTCAGTTGAAGTGAAATTTTATAAACACGATTGTTTCGGATGACAATACGATACTTTAATGATTTGGCCACCGTTTGAGCTGGTTCACTGCACTTTGACCATGATCGTTTTCGCACAATATTGTAGTATGTGACCCATTTCTCATCCCCAGTCACCATCCATTTAAGAAATGGGTCGATTTCATTCCGCTTGGCCAAGGCTTCGCCGATGGAAATTCGATCCATCATGTTTTTTGGTGTTAATTGGTGGGGCACCCAAACATGGAGCTTCTTTTTGAATTCAAGTTTGCGCAAATGGCTTTAAATTTGTTTTTTGGTCGATCTTTATCTCCTGGGTGATGCTACGACTACTAACAAGCCAGTGCGAGGTGCATCTTTAACATCAAAAATACCTGAATAGAATCGAGGAAACCAAAGTTGCACATAATTAGCTGTTACAGTATCGGCACCATAAAAACCATTCATAATTTCAGCCACCTGGCTTGCATTTTCGCCTTTATCAAAGACAAACTGTAAAAAGAACCAAATTTTCTCCTTGTTAACATCCATTTTTAACACCCTGTAACTCACAACTGAATGCACCAAACAAAAAAAAGCAAAATAATTTTTTAGTGTGAAATGTCATCTTGACAACGAGTATAAATTTGAAATTGTTTGATTGATATTTCACGATATATCCACACAACAGCCATCTCCCGAAAAATAATGGATTTCTTTTTCTCCAACCTAATATATGCTCAACCACATATATAATGTATCTTCCTGATGAAATATCTCTATTATCTAAAACAATTAATTCAGCTAAATCAGTGCTTCTCAAACTTTCAATACTGGTGCCCCCTTATACATTAATAATGTACTAAATGCAATAATAATGCACTTTGACGCTAAAGCTACAATACGAGACCTTAAGATATCCGACTACGTTGAAAACGTCATTTTTGGGCAAAAATCACATTTTCTTTTTATTTGATATTTTTAAAATTCAAACAATTATCTTTCTAAATCTGCCTTTGTTTTGTCTGTGCGATAATTAGAAAAAAAGTTACAGGTGTATAAAATATTATTACAGCGGTGAAATTGAAACCGGAAGAGGTGAAATCGAAACCGGAAGTTGACTGCTTCACATGCTTTTTACCCATAATTTTTGCAATTTCAACCCATTATAAAAGAACAATTTCTGGCATTTTTTTAAACTATTTTATTGATAGGCAACAATTTCAATCTTTTAATTGGACTTTTGCTTGGCAACATCTGTTTCTTCTGACCTCATATGTTTTTGTTTTGATTTGAATCTTTCGAATAATGCTCGGAAATTTCTTCAAAAACCTGATTTTTTTTTTTGCTTTAATTGCACAATTTTTAATTGTTAATTGTTTCTGAACATTCTGCTTTTGATATTATCAAAATTGAATCAAATTAACCTCTTGAAAACGCAACTATGCTGGTGAGACATTTACAAAAACAGTGGAAGTGTTGACTTGTAATGTTCTTGACTTGAAGTGCTCAAATTTGTGATGAACGAAAACTGGGATAAAAAGGTATTTTTACAGAACAAAGAATGTTTTAGTGGAACATTAAGAGGTAATAGAATATTTTATTTAAATTGGGAAGTGTGTTTTCAAGTTTGTGTTTCTCCAATTGTTTTGAGAACAATCTGTACCTGCATGAAGATTACATGTTTGGACGACTTCTAATGTGACTTGAAAAATGCTCCGATTAAAGTTTTATCGTCGTTTTTTCAGCTACTGAAAAGCTAAAAAGCAAAGTGTTATTTATTTGCAACCTATTTTTAGAAGGTGAGTGATTGAAAGATGATATTTACCTGTGAAAAAGCTATGTGCTAAGCTGAACTGGCCTTGTATGACAAAAGGAGCATTTAGACTTTGTGAAAGAAAGTCTTGTCTGTGCTGCTACACCAACGGCTAAAGATGCCATGAACGACACTGCTTTTTAACGAAAAGCATTATAAAATGTTTCAAAATGTCAGTTGAAGAATGTGGAATATCCGTTGACGGCAGAGACACATTTCATCGCTAAATGTGGTTTCTATAAAACTTTAAAACATTCTTGATTTAGAAATGTTATCAAAGTTTTTTATTGTAATACATGCGTGTTCCTGCAATCATCTGGGATTTACTTCAAACATAGTGCGTACAAAATCTTTGTATGTTTTTGCACTACGAAATCTTAAAAATATGTATTTCTTTTGTGATGGTGATTCCAAGGATACTTTTCTGTTAAAGATGTAAAAATGTCATCATATTTAAGATAAAGAAAGATTGAGTAGTCGGAAAAGAAAATTTTTAAAAAAGGCGAGAAAAACCTCGGTGAGAAGGAAAAACTTATCAATGTTATGTTTAATAAAATTCTACACTGTTTTAGCACTAACACCAATCACGCCAAAGCTATGCTATGCTACAATAGCAGTATTTTTTCACTGTTGCTCCAACAGGGAGAAACCCATATATGGGCCGTGCCCGATTTGAGCTGAGAACTGGTGTGACTATCAACGAGGAAACGACAATAAACAGAAAAAATTGTATGTATTTCTGTAAAACTTTAAAATATTGTTAAACCTGTGTACACAAAGCAGAGTGAATATTATAAAATTCTTCCACGGTGACACAAATAAAAATGTATCATTTAACGCCTGTTTGTGGCAAATCATTTTTAAAGAAACTTTTATCGAGCTAAAAACATTTTTTTGGGTACCCATATATTACCGTTTTAAAAAAGCCCATTGATGTGTTAGGTATTTTGAAAGCATTTGGCATAAATGCAGGGAATTATAGACTGCGTGATGAGAGATTTGTTGACATCTTTCGAGTCGGTGACTCGAAACAACATTTTTTTTTATAAAATCAACCAGAAAAAAAAAAAGGAGGCCCAAAGAAAGAAAAAAATTTAAGAAACTTCATAAGAGTGGGAGTGTTACTTATAAATCAGGAGAGTTTTAGTAGTATACTTGTCATATTTTGTTTTGAAATTGATTTTATAAAGTTTAAATGCATTTTCTTTTTTTTGTAAATTTCATGATATTTCAAACATGATATCTAAAAACTTTAAGATACTTGTATGAAATTTTACACAAATGTTATGATTGGTATTATCTAGAGAATGACCTACAAGCTAAGACATTGAACAATTTTTAGTTATTTTATAGTTGTATTTCTTTCTGAAAGTTACGATAATTTGATTGAATTTCCTAGTTCGCAAGCTTAAATTTTGATTCAAAAGAAGAATTTAACACTTGTAGGTCATTCTCTAGAAATGTGTTTTAAAAATGTATTGCAGCAATATTTTATGGAAAATATAAAATATTTTAAAAATAGAGTGTTTGAAAAATTCCAAAATTTGATTAAAATTTCTTTAAAAATTTTAATTTTTGCAAATTTGTATGTACATATATTATTTCTAACTGTACTTTTATTATTGTGTATAAAAGTGAAACTGAAAATGTAAAAATATTAGGGATTTTTTGAAAACTTAAAAAAAGTCTCCGAACGTAGTCGGATACCTTAATTATAGGCCATAAAATTAATAACATAAGTATTAAAATTTGAATACTTTTAAATTAATGTAATAGGATAATTATTATGTCATTTTTCTTTTTGTAATTATTTTGAACATATTTCTGCTTATCTGGATATCTGGAGAAAAATAACTCAGAGGGTCAATTTTAATCATCATTCCTAATAAAAGAAAGAGTATGAAAGTCGCTAATACTTATTAAACTTGTTCTTAATGTAGTATAAATTAATTAGTAATAAAATACTCTCTGCTGCACTGATACATTAAAAGTATACCGGCCGAAGCACTCGCTCTTTGCAAGAGTTCATTTATAAGAAAATAAAACACATTCTTGATAGAATAGCTGTATTGTAAGGAGAGTAAAGCCAAGGGCGCGACAATGTTTACAAAAATGTAAAATGTATTTTTTAAATGATTGCTCGAATTATAATTAGTTTTAAACGAATTTTAATTTTAAACCGAAATAGCATTTATAATTGATGTAAAATAATGCATTTATAATTGATGTAAAATAATGAACAGTAATATAAAATTCCGATGAAGAATAATTGTATTATTTTTAAAATTTAATGCAAAAAGACTTCAACATGTTTTAACCTGGGAGCAGGCGCGCACTTGATATGGTCGAGCGGGGTTATTAAGTCACCCCAATCCTTTTTTTTTTTTTTTTGTAATTATTTTATTGTACACGATACAAATCGTTATTCCAGTGAATAATTTAATTAAGAGAAAGTTTACTTACCTACTTTCAAGGACTTTTCAATTTCTCTTTTGTAACAAATAAACAGTTTGGCCAGAATTAACAATTTCGTGATCTGTGTGTCCCTCGCGACCACTTCCGGGTAAAAAGTGTATTCATTATGATAATATGTATGTAAATGCTAAAAACAATTGTTATGCTTTACGTGTTTGAAAAAATACTCATCTTGGTATGTGCTCTCCGTGGTTTTCCAAATACATAAACCTGTTTTGCATGAAAAAAAGCGCAACAGAGAAATATATTACTTACAACTTCCTTAAATGACACAAGAGAGGGGTCATAACTAACTGTACCAATACCTTAGAAGGTGAAACAAATTACAGCTATAATGTGCAGTATTTCAAAAATAATGACAGTGATGAATTTTTTATGTTCCTAAATTTTTTCGTTTCTGGATCTGGGATGTGTTTTTTCTCTGAAAGATTAGAATGTTAGTTTTAAAAAAGAAAACGTAATAAAAACTCTCTCATCATGGGATTACAGCAAATTAAATAAAATATTTTTATTTGGTTATAGGATCAAAGATAGCTAATTAAGTATTCAAGAAGGTTTTTTTATGACTTAATATCCCCTAACTTATATCACAATAAAAGTGCATTTTTTGTTATGTCTGAAAGTATTTTGTTTTAATTCATTCCAGTAAATTAAATATTTTTTAAATCTTTTATTTTCGATATGCTCGTGCCCCCCTCATAAGGTTATCGCGCCCCTCCAGGGGGCAGAAACACTGAGCTAAATAATTACGAGAAGAGGAAATAACTACACATGATAATTTCAATTCTTATCAAGTATATGGATTTAAGTATACGTAAAAATGCTTTTCGATTCATATTTTTTCTATAATCCAATACATCTTGCAATAATACAATACCACTGTTTAAGAGGATTTTAAATTTCGTTGCCAAATCGCAAATCATTTTTAAAAAGCAATAGAATTTATTTCCGGTCATGAATTTTAAAACATTCATCGAAGCTTGTTTAAAAGATACTTTGCCAAATGCGTTTATATGGTCAATACTTAACAAGAATAAAAATCATATAATCATGGCATAGCACTTTAAATTGAAAAAAAGGATTCAGTACCATATACACTCAATAACAAAAAAACGACGCACCAAGAACGATTAGTTTGATAGAGACAAAAATTGGTGGGTAGAAAGATTATGTACAAAATAGAAAACGGCTAAAATTTTAATTTGTTTCAGAGTTACATAGTTACGAAGTAACGAGCTCAATAAGGTGCTAACCCACCTCTAGCATAAATGCAAGCTGCCGCACGACGTGGGTTAGAGTGTTAAGCACCCTGATGGTTTCCTGAGGTATTTCTTGCCAAATTTGCTCCAATTGTCGGGTAAGGTCATCAACATTTCCTAATACATGCAGTTACCTTCCCATTATATTCCAGATATGCTCGATTGGAGGTGATCTGGCTGGCCAAGAAAGTAATTGACAAGTTCTACAGTTCATAAAACACGTGCCATATGTGGTCGGCAATTTCTTGCTGAAAAATAAGGCCTCCTGCAAAAGGTAATTCACAAAACAGTTCTCAGAATGATCCACGGCTGTGCTGTATTTTAAATTTGTTGCACCCCAGACCATGACTCATTGTTGAGGGACTATGGTGTGCAATAGTCATTTTCGGCGTCTTCAAAATGATCGTCAACACAGTTGGAAGATTCGTCGTTAAACACTATACAGCACCAATCAACATGATTTCAACCTGATCGGTCATGAATTTTAAAACATTCATCGAAGCTTGTTTAAAAGATACTTTGCCAAATGCGTTTATATGGTCAATACTTAACAAGGATAAAAATTATATAATCATGGCATAGCACTTTAAATTGAAAAAAAAATTCAGTACCATTGACAATCAATAACAAAAAACGACGCACCAAGAACGATTTGTTCGATAGAGACAAAAATTGGTGGGTAGAAAGATTATGTACAAAATAGAAAACGGCTAAAATTTCAGAAAAACTGATGAATTTGTTTCAGAGTTACATAGTTACGAAGTAACGAGCTCAATAAGGTGCTAACCCAACTCTAGCATGAATGCAAGCTGCCGCATGACGGGGGTTAGAGTGTTAAGCACCCTGATGGTTTCCTGAGGTATTTCTTGCCAAATTTGCTCCAATTGTCGGGTCAGGTCATCAACATTTCCTGATAGATGCAGTTACCTTCCCATTATATTACAGATATGCTCGATTGGAGGTGATCTGGCTGGCCAAGAAAGTAATTGACAAGTTCTAAGACAGTTCATAGGAACACGTGCCATGTGTGGTCCGGCAATTTCTTGCTGAAAAATAAGGCCTGGGGACTACAAAAGGAACTTCAGCAAAACAGTTCTCAGAATGTTATCCACAAATCACTGTGCTGTAAGTGTGCCTCTAAGGACGACCAAAGGGGTCCTGCTGTCAAAAGAAATGGCACCCCAGACCATGACTCTTTGTTGAGGGACTATGGTGTGCAATAGTAAAGGCATGATCGGTACGCGGCCCTCGGCGTCTTCATACACGTCTTCGATGATCGTCAGGACACAGTTGGAAGCGGGATTCGTCGTTAAACACTATACAGCCCCAATCAACATGATTTCAACCTGATCGAGCCAATAACCACTGAAACCTAACTCGACAGTGTGCAGGCGTGAATGGCAGGTGGCGTTGCGATCGGTGCGAGCATAAGTTTTTCTCTATCAGCCATCTGTGTAAGGTCACGGCGGACACTCGCGAGTAGGTTGCACGTCTAATGGTTGATGAATCTGGCACTGTGACAGCTGATAAGACGCTCAATCTGTCCTACCGATCTGCTGTAGCCGTAGGTCAACCGCTTCCATCATGGCTCTGAAATCTGCCACTATCCATCCATTATTGTCTGCATCTTCTAATGCCATCATCGCTTCGACACATATGACGAGCGATTCTCCGATTTGCCCAACTTGTCTCTTTTAATCTAATGAAACGACCGCTTTCAAACTCTGACAGTTGCTCGTAATGAGCTCGAATTCTGCAGCGAGGCATTTTCTCTGTCGTTGAATGGTATCCTAAATCGCAATGCAACAGAAATTCTGACCATCAGATTGAGAATAGCTTCTTATAGACATCTGTTGAGTGCGCATTTCCGATGCACTGTAGCTCTCATTATTCATTCATTGGGCATTAAATTTTAATGAGCTACATGTTCGGTACAAATGTCTTTGCACATGAAATTTCATTACAATCGGGCAACTGCTTCTTGGTGTGTTTTTGTTATAGAGTGTAGCAATGACTCAACAGTTATTCGATAAATTAGGAAAACTCTTTTTTAAAGAGAGAGGAAATTGGTCTAAAAGATTGACTTTAAAATTTTAAAAAAGAATTTGAAAATAAATGCTGCGATTACATGATATGTCAAACTAAATTTATTTGTTTGCAGAGGTTTCGTAAATCTGGAGATAATTATCAGGTTAGGACATAAATCATAACTGTTTTAGATGTTTTTAGAAGTTTTTCTCGAATCACCTTTTCAATAATTCCAAACACTTCCAAAATCCTTTTTCTCGAAATACGCACAGATAATAAAGATAAATGATTCCACTGCCATCATTAAGAATAGAAACACTTCAAGAAAACTAATCATATAATCGGGAGTCGGATGAAAATTTGTAACAAACCTGACTGTTTCTCTATAAATCAAAGAAATGCTGGTAAAGTCATAGAAGAATCACACACAAAACAGTAAACGAATATATTTCAGATCCCAAGGATACGTCGAATATATTGTTTCTTTTCTCAAAGAGATCCACTCATTTCTGCTCATGAGCTCATTTCTCATTCTTCACATAAGAAACTTCGGAGGATATTATATCCTTTAGCATTCAGAAGTCTCTGCTCGCACAATTTAGTTTCCTGAAGAGCTATAATTTCCACATGTTGTCTATAAGCTATTTCCAGAATCTGGTCTAACTTAATTCGTGTAGCTACAGTATTTAATCCATTAATATTGCATTGCAGCAAACGAAGATATTTGGAAGATATCTTACTTTGTGGAGACTGTAACATATTTATATATGACACATGGCCCTCTACCTAAGTCCTGTGGGCGTCCCTGATTTACCTGAGGGACGGACGATGCAGTGTGAGAATCAAATAAATGCGGTTGGTTCATGGCGAAGAGTATTATGCAGCTTCTCTTTAGACGAGGAACCGCTTGGGCGGAAGACTGACTGAACCTCATGCCTGTTGGTTCGAGGAAGGTATTTTATATTTCCCTTCTACCACCTATTGGAAAACCAATAGAGGCATTTCCCGATCCGCCACCTGAGGACGCGCCTAGTAGGGGTTACAGGCTCCCATAGGGAACAATGAAGTTGATACAACAATGCAGATAAGCCTAAGTTGGCGTCAAAAACCAGTGTGTTTTTTAAAAAAGTTAATTTGATCCGGTAAAATATCAAATCTACGACATCTCTGCTGCCGAAAAAAGATCATATAAGAACGGGACCAACGAGGAATGATGAGAATCATTAAGCGTAGCAGAAGTGCAACTTTTCCGCAAAGTGCTGTAGGTTTTAACGCTGGGCTATCAACAAGTGTCAATCATGCGAACCATTCAATGAAAAATCATCGATATGGGCTTTCGGAGCCGAAAGTCCACTCATGTATATTTGTTGACTGCACAATACAAAGCGTTACGTCTCGCCTGTGCCCGTCAACACCAATATTAGAATGTTGATGATAAGAAACAAGTCTCGACGAGTCTCGTTTCCAATTAAATCGAGCTGATGGACGTGTACGGGTAAGAAGATAATCTCAAAAGTCCATGGACCTTACATGTCAACAGGGGATTGTTCAAGCTCTGTGATGGTATGGGGCGAGTGCAGTTGGCGTGATAGGGGTTCCTGATACTTCTAGGTACGACTCTGACAGGTACGTAAGCCTCCTATCTGATCACCTGCGCCCATTCATGTCCATTGTGCATTTCGACGGACTTGGGGAATTTTAGTAGGACAATGCGACCCCTGGAAAGGTTAAAGTTTTTGAATACTTATGAAGACAATATTAAGTACAATGGTATCCTATCAGACTTGCAGTGCGCATGATTTATAAAACTTCTAACAGGGATAGGGTAAAAATTGCCATGATGCAATTTTGGACCATCTCTGGAACAAGATACGGCAACGTATAGGAACTGAACGCAATTGAAAAAAGAAGCATTCTTTTCCATCATTATCCCTTTAAAACCCGAATTATTTTTATCTTCAAATATTAAATTCTTCTGGTTATTAATACTAATTGACATTGGGAAAAATAATAAAAAAATTCCTGCTCTCCCCCCTCACCTGGAATGTAGACGGTACCCGCACAATCAGTGAAACAGGTCAACCATGAAATTTTATGAGTTATACATTTTTAGCTCTAATTTGATAAAAGAAACAATATTAATTCAACTAAAATTGTTACAAATAAAGAAATTATTGATGTATAATTAACTCTTTTATTAATTCATTAATCTATTTATTGCAAAAATCTTTTATTTTGTTTTTGATCAGTATAAATAACCATTGCATATTTCACAATATGTTTTCAAACTGCATTCGTAGTTTTCAAATCTGCACTTGCGAGACCTTGAAATGTTATCAACACATCAAAAATGGCTATATATGCCAAGACTTTTATCCTGGAGTGGCCAGGATAAAAACCATGACATGAATAGAAGGTGGAATATAACGCTTCGATCGTTTTGCGAGTGGAACTACAACACTTTTATCTTCATCATCAGTTAAAATACTTTTGTTAGTATGAGGAGAGACCGACAACGCTTCAACTATCTCTAACTCAAGTATTAACTTATCCATTTTGATTTTTTGAGGAATTTTGGTTTTGGTATTGCATTTTGTTTTTGTTCAGGAACCAAGAATTTGCCACAGCTAAATCAATGTAATGAAAGGGTTCAATAGACTTGTAAGGTAAAGAACGATCCAAAATTGTCTTTCTAATTCTGATATTCCCATATGTTTCTTCGTCGCTCTCATCTGAACTTGATTCTCCTACCAGTATACGCGATTCATATGTTTTGTTCGCAGCATTGTCATCATCTGAGAGATCACTAAGTTCTGATCTAAGTTCAATCTGATTTATTTATCAATTAAAAAATTTGTTCTGTGAGAATTCTTCTCTTTTTAGACACCTGAAAAAGTTTCGGGTTAAAAAATAACACAGAATTCCATGAAAAATAGTAAAATGTATCAGAAAATTTTATTATTTAAAAATATGTATATTGTTACGAATTTTAAGTAAATAGTGTAAATAATTTGTATTTGAGTGTTTAATGCATCTATATTACTCTATGTTATATTTATTTTATTTTAAAATTGTACTATTCACAAGCAATGCCGCCCCTTACGTTATAATGGCGAGTCAATAAGGACGTGGCGAAATCTTGGCGGTAGAGCCAAGTTGGCATCATTTTTGAAGACCATGTTGGCGACCAATTTGGCGACTATTTTGACGTCATTGGTGACCATGTTGGAGCGTTCGGAACCCTCTGGAATCTTCTAGAAACTAGTAGATCTCTCCTCTAGTTTTACGTTCAATGACACGAGCGGTTATATTTCTGGAAGATTCTGTCGCGCCTATAAAAGTAGATGCTCGCCGATACGGGGATGAGTCTTGATTAAGCCAGCGAGTAGTGAGGATTGTTTTGACTAGCGATTAGCTCGACTGTGCTTGTGAATAATCTCTACTTACCGGTATTTTTAAACACTGGTGATTGTGTTTGATTGCTGTTGAAGATGTGAAGACCTTCGGATATTTAGCCTGTGAATACTGCGGCTGAATCCTGTATTTAAAGGATTAGAATTTCGATAATAAATTCACATCGCTCTTAAAGAACTGTTTATTTTCTTTGTGATTGTTTTGCATAAAATCCACGAACCCGGATCTATACGTAACAATATATATTTAAATCACACCATACTAACACACTACCGCCAAAAAACATAGACTTTCTTTTGGAGGAGGGAACAGATATGGATGCAGATACCCCTGGAGAGAAAAAAAATGCCATACATCCCAATAAATGCATGGAAAAGAAAATTAATTGCAAAAGAGAGAGAGAGAAAGTAAAAATGGGACTCATCCATGGCTACCCCAAAGAAAATTTGGTATTATATATATAACTATATATTTCATTTTCATGTAGGCTTTCATCAAAATTATTGAAACAGAAAAGCAAATTCGCAGGATAAGTACTTACCTTTACAGCGGCAGTGACTCCAGTAACTCCCAACCCCACACAATCGTGCAGGTAACGAAATCAAAGAAGCCACATAAATACAGTATAATTAATACATTTTTTTTCTATTTTGCAATTATTTAAACATTAATACAAACATTTGTATTCAAGCAATTAGAAATATACTGATTATTGCCTTTTCACGACAAATAAAAAGAAGACTTGTTTTCGTTGTATTTGTAAACAAAGCTAAAATTTTGCCAGCTGAACGTAAAAGATGGAACACAACTATCGTCTGTTGATAAAAAGTAACTCTTTACACTTTCAGCAAACCGGTTCAATCGTTAGATTCGCGATTTTCTTACATACGATTATTTCAAAAGCAAAACGGTATAAGAATAAATGGGGAAGGGGGGTCTTAAAGAGTATGTGACCAAACCGAGTTAACTTCTTAACTGGTTTGCCCGTTCACCGTACGGACTACCGAAATTTGGCCATAACCAGTTTCGCGTTATGTTTGTTGTAGGGGCACTGATATTTTCTTCCTCCATCTTAGTTTTCTTATAGTAAGATTATTAGTGCTAGTGTTTTTAATAGATGCAGTTTGTTCATATGATATTGAAATACTTCTCATCTAAAATTTTCTTTGTAGTGATGGTAGGAATTTTTTATTGAAGGCAGGAATTTAGATTCTTGCAAATATTCGATAAAGAACAGGGATTAGAGAGGGAATGCGCAAATTGTTGCCATTAAAGATAATCCATAAACACCGAATTCAACATTGCAATGTAAGACTTAGAATTGCCCCATGCTTCAAATTGTGAGTACATATATACGATATATGCACCACACACAAAGTCCTCACCTGTTTAAAAAAGAGGTACGAATACGAAACGTTTTGTAAATGCGAGATGAACTATATTATTTGCTGTGCACTTTTGAAAAATTAACCCTTGTAAAGATAGAGTCTCACACATCGAAGAAAAATGGGGTCAGTCTCCTTCTCTAACTTTCATTTGCTTAAATTCTCTCGGTTGTTAAATTCAACGACGGTAGAAGTTTCTTAGTACGACATATGATAGGTAAAGATTGTCTCTGCAAAATGTTGAGTTTCGTGATGCCAGAGTCCCTCAATTATTGCAGGAGTTAAAGGACAGAAATCGAGCCCATGCCTGTGCAAATAGGCACGCGATCAGGTAAATTTTGTGAGGTAAACAAGGCAATATATCAATGAGCTTTATTGTGTATTTCGTAGCTTTTTGTTAATATGTAAAATTATTATGGAGATGAATAATATAATATTATTTTAAAATCATTTGTACCATGTTTAACACATTTTATAAATATTTTTTCCAGACATTTTCTCTCAAAAGTACATTTCAATAAGTATCAAAATATTTATACAAAGAAATTAGACGTATTGCATAATTCTAGAAATTTCATTTACGATTTCCTTTCAATAAATGTTTTATTTGCGTCATAGAGAGTTAATCATAGTATATAATGAAAAAAGACAAATGAAAGAAATGAAAAATTTTACATTTTTATTTCTATATGAGAAATCGACATTAGTGTTTCAGAATAGTATTTTATACACACACATAAAAATTGATTGTTATTTTTTTTCAGAAATGTAAACTAATACAGTACATGAAATAAGTTCTTGTTTAGTTTATGATTACCTCTGGAGTTTAAAATTATTTTTAGTTTCATATGATTTTCCTTTTCTTGTAGTTTAAATACATTTCACTCTGCTAAAGACAGAATATTTGTCAACAGAAAATACCTATGAAAGGATTTTAGTCTTCAAATTCACAGAAATCTTTTCGGAGCCATATCCTTTATTTCGTGTTTGTATATTTTTCCATTGTTGCAAAACTACCGCTTTGAAGAGTTTCGTATTTCATTTTTAAAAAAAACGTAATGTGAAATCAGGATTGTGTTATCACTGCTAGTTTTCCTACCTGTGTTATTTTGTTTTTTGCTTCTTTTATCCAAAATTTCTCTAAACATTTTTTCTTAGCAAGGAAGTTTGTGTTGATTTGTTGACTTAAAAAAGCAAAGACTTGTTACCCCATTATTCTAACTCTTTACACTGAAGTAATCAAAGCACCTCTAGCTAATGAATTTTTAATGAATGTTTCTTTTTCAATATTTGAAGTAAAACTAAAAAACGGTAAAAATATGAATGAAAAATTTGCAACGTCATGTCAAACTATTGCATATAGTCACTTATAAATACGCGTAACATGTGAAATTTTTCGTCTCTTTAAGAAAGCTCTCTCAAGAGTGTTTAAGAAGAATGGTAGTATATCCTGTTCATATTAACATTAAAACAAATCAGAGCATACACTGCTTTCAATCACAACTTTTCGGTACACATATAATTTCAGTTACTTGCTTTGCACAAATCATTCAGACTTAAAACTATTTTGATTATAAAAAATTCTTTACTCCTCAAATAGATTTTTATGTCTCTCCTTTTGTCAATATTTACTATAAGGTAATATTAAATAGCTTTCAGACCCATTATTATTAGTCTCACTCTAGAGATACCTTATATTGTACGCATTCTGAACTTTATTGAGAAAACCTTTATATGCTTCGTTTTAAAATTCTTTTTCTTGTTATATTCTACTATAGCAGATTATAAATATAAAGGTTACTTCAGTTCAGCTTGATCTTTCTCAATTGAAAAGTGAAAGATTTTAGAATTCATTACTTGAAAGGTTCCTTAATCCAGACTGGAGTGTTGGTGATAATGTCTTATTAGCACTTTCAACAAAAATTGATAGATGTAACATTCGCAGCTCGTAGAGCAGCTAATATGATAAAGTAATTTCAATCCGAACAGTCACTGAATTGCCGTGCTAAGAGTACTCTCAACGGAGTTCAGACAGCGACTAATATGAAAAAACGAGCGGTCAAATCAGCCGCTGACGAGATATTATCCAAATAGAGATAATGATATAACAAGTATGTATATCAAGCAGTTCTTGATTGACAATATTCACTTCATCCAAACCTAGCTTTAAGTGCAATTGAGGAAGTTCAGGTAGCAAGATACGACGTAATCAAAACAACTACAAAAGTTACGTGTTGTAAGTACACTTGATGGAGTCCAGGCAGCAACTCGTATGGCTAAATTTGTATAATCCAAACAACCACTGAAATGCAATGGTGTAAATACACTTAATATGTCCAGCCAGTGACTCATGTGACTAAACTTGTAGTTCAAACAGCCACTGAAATGCAGCGCTATAAGTACACTTGGTATGTCCAGCGAGCGACTGATATGGCTAAACTTGTAGTC
This sequence comes from Trichonephila clavipes, assembly GCA_019973935.1. Lineage (NCBI taxonomy): Eukaryota > Metazoa > Arthropoda > Arachnida > Araneae > Nephilidae > Trichonephila > Trichonephila clavipes. The sequence goes on along the minus strand of BMAU01005036.1, from coordinate 5,686 downwards.
CAAACAACTTCGGAAGTACATCACTGCAAGTACACTTGGTGTGTAGGTAGCAACTGCTGTGACTAAAGTTGTGGTCCAAACATCCACTAAAGTGCAGTGCTGTATACTTGATATGTCCAGTCAGTGACTGATGTGACTGAATTTGTAAACCAAACAGACATTGAAGTGCATCACTGAAAGTACACTTGATGTGTAGGCAGCAACTGATGTGACTAAACTTGCAGTCCCAACAGCCACTGTAGAGCAGTGTTTTAAGCAAACTTGATGGTAATTAGGTAGCGACTGATGTGACTAAACTTTTAGTCCAAACAGCAACTGAAGGGCAGCGCTATAGCTACACTTGTTGATGTTACGGCAGCGACTGATATGACGAAGCTCGTGGTCCGAACAGCCAATGACCTGATACGATGTTTTGCCAATACATGCTGATATGACGATTGGGGAGCCCTGAGTAGTAGTCCAAACAGCTTCTTGAGAACACGAATGAAAAGATCGCCTCTGGACACCTAAAAAGAAAACATTTTACTAAGTTTATGTTTATTTTAATTCAAATATATATAAAAGTGATGAACTGAATTGATGCGTAGTCGTATACTCTAGAGGTCGCCAAAGTTGTGGTCCACAAGAAATTTTCGCTGCTCCCTAGAAAAATGTGGAATATACTCACTCATCCCGTTAATTTATGTTTTGAGATGCATTGACTGTGTTTTTAGAACACATTTTTTTTTTTTTATAAATATATTTCATACTTAAAAAATCTTATTACTGATCCACGGGATTTAAATTTTGAATTTACTTGTCAGTGAGGTCAAAAGTTTGGTGACCGCTGATGTGCATTACATAAAAATTTTAGAACATTCAAAAAATAGCTTTCAAAATTTAACTTATGCAGAAAAATATGAAAAAAATCATTAACTTAAAAATTTTACTGTCCAATTTTGATATTTTTGAAAATAAGGCCACGATGACCGCGAATTTTTATTATTTTACGATATTAATAGTTTAAGAGTAATGTTTTCAATTCATCAGTTAACAGTAAAAATTCTAAAATAATTTTAAATATATGTCCTGTACTTACATGCATGATGGTATGTTTTCTGCATGGACAGTGTCATCAGGGGTGGGGGTGCCTACCCAAAATAGGTGAGGGGGCGCCCGTGGGAGTCCAAAGTGCGCCTCACCTCCACTCATATTTTGTGCACCGTGATGAGGTGGCAGCGAAACTCCTTTAGAGCGGGGCTTAGGTAGTCGCAGTGAGAGCAGTTGTACTGTAAAGAAGAAAAATATAAAGTTACGTTAAAGTGAAAAGAAAAAGGGGACATGGTACAATTTAAAAAAAAATTGATTTAATGTTCTCCACAATTTTTTTGTTTTCTTTATTTGTATGCATATATTATAAAACAGTTTTTGTGCTCATTGCACACAAAACAGTTTAATTATGTAACTTTTTAATGGAATGTCGAAAAATTTATACAGTGATTTTAAAATGCAAAAAATATCCTGCAATAATTGACATTCACGCATGAAGGTTGATTTACATGTACGTCGAACTACCTATAGCAAAAGTTTGTAAGTATCTAGACATATAGTAAGTATCTAGACATTTTTTTTTCGTATCGGTTCAACCAAAAAAAATATATCGATTCAGTTCCAGTTTTTGTTCCACAAAAAAAAATTTTTTTCGGTTCAATTCCGAATTAATATATATATTTTTTATGTATATCCTTATTTTTATACTAAAAATATATTTGTATTATAAGCAAAAAATAAAATTCTATCAAAATTTAGAAGATTTTATTTCTTTTAGTCGTTACAGTAGGTGATATTTTTCTTAAGAAATCATCTTTGCTTCTAGTTCATTCAACTGAATTAAATCTGCCTGTACAAGTAGTTTCACGCCAAATTGAATCATAAAATGTGCAAGTGAACATGAAAACTAGAAATCGAGAAGCAATATACATATAATGATGACAATTATATGGTTGATGTTAAATTAGAAATTATTGATAAATTGGTTACAGTATTAAAATAACTGAATATATTGAACCGAAATAAACAGATATTTTTTTCGGTTCAGTTCCGGTTTTTATTCCGATCAAAATAACGGTATTTTCCGGTTTTCGGTTCAATTCCTGTTCGAAGCCCTGGATTTTGATACAACACGATTCATATTCGTAAAATACTTTTTCAATAAGTGCTTAATTATAACTCCTCTGTTTGAAGAATTTATTTGCTGTTAAGAGGTGAATAAAAGCGAACATAAAAGTTATCATAGCTCTGGTTTCTTAGAAGTGTTAAAAATGTTATGAGATTTTAGAAGAAAAAAATTTAAAAAAAGTCAGACAGAGAAAATTTTATTTTATTTTTTGATTGAATCGTACCGTGTCTCCACAGGCAAAAGTATCCGTAGAAGGATTATAAAAAAGGATTAAAAGATAAATGAAAAAAAGAGAAGCGAAAAATAAATAAAATGCTTGTGTTTGAATATGATTTCAACTTTAATGATATTAAAAATAATGCCGTTCTTTCTGTCTCATTTGATTTGTGATGTGTGAGATGTTGATATAAAATCGTAACTATTTATTTTTAGTGACCTTTTTATCTTATTATTTTTAAATATTTGCAATTACTTAGCTTATATCAACATTAAGTATCATTCTTAATTCTAAATATATTTCTGTTTTTTTTTCCGTTTGAATTTAAAATGAGGAGTTCATGTTATTAGTTATCTCTTGAATGATGAGGAAAAAAAAAATAAGATTTGGAAAAGAGAAATATATCTCACTTGTGGGGACGCGAATGGAGGACGGAAATGTCCAAACCTGCACCATCAACATCCTTCAGTTAATTCTGAATGATCTCCAATCGCAATGGCTTAAAACTGTGCTTCTCAAATATTCAATACTTGCGACGCAATTTTCAATCATAATTTGCATTGCGCCCTCCATCCGGTAACAATGAATTATTTAAAAAATAACCTACTTTGATGCTAAAGGCTACAACATGACATTAATTATAAACTGTACAAAAATCATCAAGTTAGGTATCAAATTTTTGTGTATAGTTTGGAATATGGCAATCCCATGGGAGTCAGTAGTAATTATTAATCTTGTTCTTAACTTAGTTTTGATAAATTAACTATCAAATACATTGTGATGAACAGATGCATTTATATTTATCATTGTTAATGTGTATTTTACTTTTTTATTATGTCAGAATGTATTTTGTTTTTGCTTCCTTTTATGTAGATTTACAAATTTTAAATCTTTTATTTTCGAATTTTTGATATGCTTGCACCTTCTTTCTAAGGTTATAACGGTTCCCAAAAGGAGGCGTGTTCCACAGTTTCAGAAATGCTGGCTTAGAAAGATCTTGGAAACATCTTAAAAACTTTTACTTTTGTTTTCATTATACTTTTAAGCCTGATTATGACCGTTAAATCAGGATGAAATTTTTCTTTGAGTAAAGGTTGTACATTTGCCTAATATCTTGAATTTTTCAAGAAATTTTTCACAGTTTGAAAATGAAATCAGAGGAAGATGATGACTATTTTACTTACAGTGATCACTTGCTCCACCTCGACTTTATCGTCGACGAAGGTCGCGTAATGGAACAGGACGACAAAAGCCCCTAAAAATGAATAATATTTACGTTAAAGCTAATTTTGTATTGATGTTAGCATAACACTATTTCCCTTTGCTATAATATGTCTTATATGAATTAGGGACCTATCTATTACACAAATGTTACAACATTTTTCATATATATTTATCAGAAATTTAAATGTAATTATATTAAGTCAACGTTTTTAGTTTCCTTTATATATATATAATTTGATTTAGATGGCTTCAATGGCATATTGGGGTCAAGGTAACGGATTCGAGGCCGGCATGTCATGAGTTTGAGCCACTACAGCTGGAGACCCACCTGTAGGTAAAAAGTTGCCCGTGAAATCTATTGAGAGGTGAAACGTCCTCCCGTTGGTGTATTGTAGTAGTTAGGAGAGGGTGCCAGCTCGGTGTCGTCCTCGTCATTTGACCATGGTTCGTAATGATGCTGTCCGTCTCAGAAGCTCTAGACTAGTTGAAGAGAACGACGTAAATGCCACTCACCTCCAAATGAAGTATTGGGTGGATTATTTGAAAATTAATTAATTAATTTAATTTAAATTAATTAAATAAATTTTAATTTATCTTTATAATTTTAGTTTCTTGATCTGTTTATTATTTAATACATTTTTTAATTATTTTATATCGATATCTAGAAGTATTATTTTATATCTTAGAAGATCGAGGAGAATTTTTGTAATTGTATGGCAAATTGTTTTAAAAAAACATTTCACCTTCAATCTTCGTCTGTATATCCACCATCGTTTTAAGAGGTTTTGGTATTTTAGAAAGGAATGGGAATATAATAGAGGTTTTTTCATGTGTGTAGTAAAATATTTCCTTTGAGCTTGGTTATGAGTGAGAAGTTAAGCAATGCTTTCTGCTATTATTATGTCGAAATGGGGGAATTCATTTTTTAAATCCAGCAATTCATCCAACCACTGCGTGCTGGTTATTTAATGATATTGCTTGAATATAAGTATACTGTTTATATATAAATCAATCGATATCAAATTCCTAACATTAAGCATTTTTAAACCTCACCTCTTGAAATAAAAAGGACTAGAATTTCTGAAATTGAGATAGAATTATCTTTTAAGCTTCTGTAACCACCTACCCCAACTTGGATTTCTGCAAAACCCATTTTCAGTTGATTTCTACTCAACAAAATAAATATGCTTTCTAGAGTCAAGTCTAAGTCTAATAAATCATAAATGGACTTTTTCCTATCTACCACTCTGTCGTTTTCCTTGAGACCCGTTCTCAGTAGGTTTCAACACAACAAAAGAAACATGTGAGTACTACATTTCCTTACCGTAGTTTTAGTAACTCGAAAATGGGATTTTTTTAAAAACTCTTTTCACCCCATCAACGCCTCACAATCCTCCCGCCATAGGCATTAATTTATGATAAACCGTTCTGAGTGGATGTCTACTTAACAAAAGGAACATGCATGCCAACTTTCAAGTCTTTAGGCCTAATAGCTCCTGAGATACCATGACGAGTGAATGAATGAGTTGCTTTTCTCTTTTATATATATATATAGATAGATAGATAGATAGATAGATAGATAGATAGATAGATAGATAGATAGATAGATAGATAGATAGATAGATAGATAGATGAATAGATAGATAGATATAGATAGATATGAATAGATAAGAAATAGATAGATAAATAGATAGATAGATAGATAGATAGACAGATAGACAGATAGATGAAGATAGATAGATATAGATAGATAGATAGATAGATAGATAGATAGATAGATAGATAGATAGATAGACAGATAGACAGATAGATAGATAGATAGATAGATAGATAGATAGATAGATAGATAGATAGATATAGATAGATGAGATAGATAGATAGATAGATAGATAGATAGATAGATAGATAGATAGATAGATAGATAGCCCAAAACGTAACAAAAAGGGTAATGGAGCATTTTTCACGAATCATGCGCTGATATAATAGTTGATGGTGCAAATAGAGTCAGGAGTAATTGTCATAAACATTCCATCTGTATCCTTAACGTTTGATTTTAGTTTTCGTATAAACTAACATCGCGCCATTAG
>BMAU01005034.1:0-102500 GCA_019973935.1 Trichonephila clavipes | reverse complement strand
TCTTTTTCCCCCGCTCAGCCCTACGTTTTGATGAAAGGTCGCACCCAAAAGGTGCGCCTATAATAATTGAAAATCACCAGATTTGGCGAAATTGAATATAAAAACTTTTTTTTTTTATAATTTTTCAAAAAATACTCTCAAAATTTTATTTAAATACTTAATAATTCTATATTTATAAAAATAATCTCACGAAATTTTTTTCCATGTGTAGAACGATATTAACCGTAATCTGTACAAAGACTGAAAAAATTACTTAAAAATTACATTTTTTTTTTAATTTGTTTTTCTTTTTTTCTCCTTTTTGCGAGAAATATTTAAGCATTATTTTCTTTACATTTTTGAAGGTTAAAATTAAAATAAAATATCAAAATGTTTTAATCAGATCGTCTTTTTTTAATGTTTTTTTTCCAGTACATGTGTATAAACGTATATATCTAGGCTTTTTCCAAACTGTTTTTTTTTTCTAACTTATATATATTTATATGTTTAATCAAACATTCAAACGTTCCGAAAAAACGCAGTCGTTTCAATGGCTATCTGTAAATTTTTCTTTTATTTCTTACTTATAGAAAAATTTGATTTTAATATATATATCTGTGTGTGTGTGTGTGTGTATATATATATATCTGTGTGTGTGTGTTTTAAAAGGCTTATTTCTATTATTTCATTACTAAATGAATTCTTCGTTAATTATAAAGTACATCGTCTATTATTTTGGATCAAAATACATTTTAAAGACATTTTTAAGCTAACTATATGTATCAATTGATTGATTCATGAAAATCTGAAATCTATTTTATTATTTTAGATCAGTGTTTCTCAAACTGTGGGGCGCGCCCCCCTGGGGGGTGCGATAACCTTACAAGGGGGGCGCGAGCATATCGAAAATAAAAGATTTAAAAAATAATTAATTTACTGGAATGAATTAAAACAAAATACTTTCAGACATAATAAAAAATGCACTTTTAATCTGATATAATTTATAGGCGCGCGATATTAAGTCATCAAAAATAAAAACGTCTTCAATACCTAATTATCTATCTTTGATCCTATAACCAAATAAAAAAACTTTTATTTGATTTGCTGTAATCCCGTGATGAGAGATTTTTTATTACGTTTTCTTTTTAATCCTAACATACTGCTCTTTCAGAGAGAGAACAAATCCCAGACCCAGAATCGAAAAAATTTAGGAACATAAAAAATTCATCACTTTTATTCTTTTTGAAATACTAGCTGTAGGCAGCAGAATATATTTGCTCAACATCTGTTTAACCTTCTAAGTTTTTGGTACAGTTAGTTATGACCCCTCTCTTATGTTTGTTTCTCATTCAGGAAGTTGTAAGTAATGTATTTTACTCTGGTGCGCTTTTTTTCCATGCAAAGGAGTTTTATGATACATATAAACATACAAAGCATAACGAAAAACGTTTTACACAATTGCTTTTAGCAGCAACATACATATTATCATAATAAATACACTTTTTACCAGGACGTGGTCACGCGGGACACACAGAACACGATATCGTTAATTCGGACAAAATTGTTTATTTGTTACCGAAGAAAAATTAAAAATTCCTTGAAAGTAGGTAAGTTTACTTTCTCTTAATTAAATTATTCGCTGGAATCACGATTTGTATCGTGTACAATAAAATAATTATAAAGAAAAAGACGATTGGGGTGACTCAATAACCCTCTACCGTATCGAGTGCTCGCCTGCTCCCGGGTTAAAGCATGTTGAAGTCTTTTCGCTTTAAATATTAAAAATAATACAATTATTCTCCATCGGAATTTTATATTATTGTTCATTCTTTAACATCAATAATAAATGCTAATTCTGTGAGGCTTATAATTACAATTCGCTTAAAACAAATGAAAATTTGAGCAATTATTTTACGTTTTTGTAAACATTGTCGGGAACTTGGCATTACTCTCCTTACAATCCAGCTATTATATCAATGTTTTATTTTCTTATAAATGAACTCGCGCAAAGAACGCGCACTTCAGCCGGTATACTTTTAATGTATCAGTGCTGCACAGAGTATTTTATAACTAATTAATTAATACTAAATTAAGAATAAGTTTAATAAGTATTAACGACTTCCATGGGCTTGTCTTGCAAAGCAAAGTTTTTATAAGGAATGCTTATGATTAGAATTTTTGATCCTCTAAGTTCTTTTTCTCTATTTAGCAGATATCTATATTTTGTCTTCTAAGCAGCAACCGCATTTTGCAATATGTTCAATTTTAAAATTAGAGAAAGGAAAAGTAACATAATAATTATCCTATTACTTAATTTATTTTTGATTAAAAGTAACGTATACAAAATTTAATACTTATGTTATTAATTTGTATGGTTCATAATTAAGATCGCGTATTGTAGCTTTAGCGTCAAAGTGCATTATTATTGCATTCAGTACATTACTAATGTATAAGGGGGGCGCGATAAAAATTGTGTTTGAAAAGGGAGGCACCAGTATTGAAAGTTTGAGAAGCACTGTTTTAGATTCTTAGAAACTAACTATTATTAAAAAAATGAGGAACGTTCTTTGTTTTACTCTTAGCATCAGAATCGTTTTCTTTTTATTGCTTCACACTAATAATTTTTTAATTCTAACGCAATATTTTTTTTTTGTATTCATACAACGAAATTTGAAGCTATATCTTATCTGCGAGAAGGAGGGGATGATAGAACCATTATTTTACACTAAAAAAACACGTGTTCGGGCTATAGAGAGGGGAAAGAAACCTGTCTTAAATCAAAAGTAAGTGGAATAGAACAAATTTTGAAAAAGGGAAATTTTTTGACATAGTTTTAGAAATCACTCACATTGTGTGCGTACAAACACACACACAGAAATGCTGGTATCATGAGGAAAACAGAAAGCCCGAGAAACGCCGGGCTAAGCGGTGGAGGGGGTGGAAGTCATTTTGAAAAAGAGTATTAGAAGTGCTGATTTTGTGAAGGAAAGGGAAAATTAATAAATGTAGAGAAACCCGTGCAACGCCGGGCCATGTGGCTAGTATTTTTTAAAATAAGAAATAAAGAACATAAATTTTAAGTATTCGTTCTGTACAGTTAAATAAAAAATAAATATTTTAGTACGAGCCTTTTATCCCTGCACCGCTCAGTTTAATATCACAATATCTAGGAATAATTTCAGTTTGACACGATACTAAACATACAATTGTTAAATTAACTCCTTTGCGTACACAAAACATTTTTCATATGAGAAAGGATTTGTTGGCATTGATATATAGAAACAATAGCGGAAAGCAGAATATATGTAAATTTTTTTAAAACAACGAAATTCCTCCTGCAACGGCATCCAACAATTTAAAATAGTTATGGATTTATCGTTAAAGGTATCGTCCAGATTTTTTTAAAACTCTGCACATTTTGCTTTCCATAAATCTGAAGATGTTGGTTCATTAAAGCTCCATTTTAAAATATCAAACTTCCATTCACTCAAAAATTGTCAAATTTTAGATTGGTGTAGAGGGCCACTGAGAATTGTATCGTGTGTCAAATGTGGCACACATGCCATAGCTTGACGACGCACGTGCTAGATTACTTAGTTATTGCATTTCTTGTAAGTAAGATAATGTAACTATTACACAGTATGTGTGTGTGTGTGTTTTTGCTTATAAAAGTTATAGTTCTCAGTTAGTAATAGTAACACTGATGCGAGGCTTTAAATAAATTCTCAAAAACTAATTATAAGCCCAAGTTCAATTTTACTTCTTTCGCATCATGACCAATGTTAAATCAACTAAAATCAACCATATTCAAGCTATCTCTATTATCAGTTCTATACAGTGATAACACTGTAAATCTGGAGACTTGGACAACGCCTTATGCTCCGATAGAATTTAAAGTAGTTTCTTAAATTAGATTGCAACGTGCAGAAAGTGATTGCACTGTACATCTGTAGACTTGATCATCGCCTAGTGCTTCAACAGAACTTGATGAAAATAGAATATTTAGAATCTATTAGCTGATATTTTTTTTAGAATTTGTTGGTAGATATTAAAAAGTCTTCTACTTTTTGGGCATGCTCTATTGTTTTACAATTCTCGATTGATGAATAAGACTATACTCCGGGGTTGAGAAACAATTTTTCAAAATTTTATATTGTGATTTGTGTGTTTGTTACAGGTTAAAATAAAATGTTCACTAGTTTCTGGGACTTGATAACTGAATACAATGGAGAATCTGCTTGTTTAAAAGAAAACAAATATCATTTAATGGTAATTTTTTTGCTCGCAACTTATTAATTAAAACTTCTGAATTTCTGTTTTTTGCTGCCTGTCAATTCCACTTTTCTAGATGAGAAATATAATTATATTTTTTATGTCTTCTGTTCTTTTCCCATGCTTCTTCATTTTTACTTTTATGTTGTTTTTTGAAATATGTATGTAGATCTTTCCAAAGAAATCCAAGGAATAATATTCCAAGGTTCTGAGAGGCTTGGCTAATTTATCAACTTCTTCATTAATTTCTATTCCCTTGTGAGCTGGTACCCAAATGAAGGTAATTGATTGTGCTATTTAGAGACACTCATGTAAAGCTGAACTTAAATTTAAAATTATCTTTTTGATTTTCCATTAATAGTTTGGATACTTTATTAAAACTGATAAACTATCCGTCAGGATAACATAGTTTTCTGCTTCAGTAACCCAATTTTGTAACGCAATCCATATGGCTATAGCTTCAGCTGTGAAAATTAAAATCACTTCTTTCAGTAACAAATTCTGTCGAACTTTTTTCTTGGGGATTAAGATTCCTATTGATGTTTTATTTGCAGTTTTTGAATCATCCTCGATTAGATGCTGTTATTAAAATTTGGATGTAATCAATAAACATTTTTTGCACTATGATTTCTGGTAGATTCCTGTTTTGAAGAGGCAGATCATGAGTATATATGTTTATTTTGTGATTTTCGTAGATCGGTGGAGGAGGGATCCACTGAAGAATGTCCACTTTAGAGATACACAGCTCCTGGAGTAGGTTGATTGCCTTTTGAAAAATACTAGTTTCTTTTTTTCTATATTTATAAGAAATATCATTAGTATCCCAAAACAAACTTTAATTTGGTGACCAGTCTTTTAATGCTAGTTGTTTAGTTATAAATTTTTGGCACAGGAAATTATGACGATTATTAATACTGCTATTCATAGACTCTGCTTTTAATAAATCTATCGGGATGTTTCTTGGGAAACCTAGGGCTAATAGTAAGGAAGCATTGTAAATCGGTTCTAGTTTCTGTCTGTTGCTACTGCTAGCAAAGGAAAAAAGTTGACTTCCATGGGCAAAGATAAATTGGATTGGGACATTAATAATAGCTAAAAGATTATCAGATCTTTTTCCTATTTTAGGAGAAGATAAGGCTTTAATGGCATTTAAATATTTAAATCATTTCTGTCGTAGATAATTAATATGATTTTTCCAAGTGATATTGGGGTCGAAGATTATACCTAGAATTTTAAACTCTTCACTTCGGGAATAGGTTTGTCGCATATTTTAAGTAAAAGAGGTATGGTGCTTCTTTTTCTGGAAAAGTTGATTAGACTGCTTTTTTTCTGAAGAGGTGGACAATTTCCATTTCTTACACCAGGCTGAAATATTATTTAAAGATTCTTGCATTTCGCCTATTGTTTTATTCCGATTTGTGCCGCTATTATATAAAAATATATCGTCTGCATAAAACAGTAGATGGCTGTCGTGTTTGATTTCAAATAAGTCTGTCATATAAATCATAAAGAGGAAAGGCCTTAAAACAGAACCCTGAGGTACGCCATAATTGTTTTTGATCATTTTCGAAAAGTTGTTCCTCCATTTAATTTGTATTGTTCTCTGATGTAAGAAATTTTGAATTCATCGTAGCAATCTACAAGAGTATCCAACTTTTTTTTTAATTTAGAAACCATGCCACTTGACCACACTGAGTCATATGCTGCTTTAATATCTAATGCTACCAAAAGAAAATTTTCCTTGCGTTCTCTAGCGAGTATAATATCATGTTGAAATTAAAGTAACGTATTGATGCTGCTTCTGAGAGGGTAAAACCATGATGATTACATGAAAAAATTTTATTGCAAAAACTGAAATCTAACATTCTGGGCAGGATCATTCTTTCAATATGACGGTATGACGCAACTTCCTTGGGATTTTTGTGAGTTTTTATGAAAGGTAAAAAATTGCGTGAGTCCAATCTCTTTTGGAATTTGACTTGAAAACCAACTATAATTTAAGGATTTCAAAAGTAGATTTATTCCTTTGATGGGGAGACGGTTGATTGTTTGGAGAGAAATTTTATCATGCCCGACTGCTGTTCTTTTGATGAGATATTGCTATTTCTAATTCTTTTAAAAAGAAAAGTTTTATTAATAACTCTTGACTATTGTCCAGAATAGAGATGTTTTGAATACTATCGTTATTTTTGTTTTATGTAATATTGTAAGAAACAGTTTGTGCTTAGGGATTGTTCGTTTGTTAATATGATTCCGTTGTTCGCAATAATATTAAATGAAGAATTGTTATGATTTGCTCTATTTTTGATTATGCGAATTATTTTAAAAAGATCTTTGGGAGAAGTGATTTTTTCGCATGTACTGTGTCATTAACCTTCTTCACAAGCTTTGATATTTCGCTTAAGTTTTGCGCTTATTTGTTTGTATTTCATCCAATCTTCTTTAAAAATTTTCTTGCTTTATTAAGAAGTTGTCATTTTTTTTTTTTGCTCTTAAATGACCGCATGCTGCTGTCCACTATGGAGCTCTTGAATTTATCTATTTCGTTTATACTTGTTGAGATGAGAGATTTGGGCTTTTTTAATTTCTTCTATAATATCCATATTTACATTTTCATTTGAACTTAACTTTTAGTGAAGAAGATTGGTAAATTTGTTCCAATTTGTTTTTTGTCTAAAAGGGTTTGTTGCTGAGCTGTATGATCTCTTTTGTATTTAATGATTATATGGAAGTGGTCACTTTCAAAATTATCGGTATTTGTTGACCAAGATATATAAACCATAATTTAAATTTATTGATGATAAAGTAAGATCTATACCTGTAAATATTCCCGATGAATGGAGATGAGTTGGACTTTTATCGTTTAGCAACACATTGGGTTATTTTCAAGATCCCAATCAAAGATCTTTTTTCCAGGAGCATTGGAATTTTTTGAGCCCCATATCTCATGAGATGCATTGAAATCTCCCAATTTCAAACTGTGATTATCAATATATGATACAATTTTCGATAAGTTGACGTCATTAAAATTTCCCGGTGGAATGTAGATATTAAAAATTGTAAGATTGATTGTGTGATTGAATATTAACGTCGCAATGTTCAGCTGCACGAGGGCTTTTGGCGACGGACTGCGTAATTTTGAACCATGGTCAAGTGACATGGACGACACCTAAAAATTGTAAGAGGAACTGTATTTATCTGAGCTCTGACTATTAAAATTTCTAGGTCTTCACTAATTTCTGATAATATTTTTATGGCGCTAATATTTTTATTTAAAGCTATCTTTAATCCACCTCCTCTTCTGATTTCTCTATCAATTCGGAAAATATTCTTCTTGGGAATTGTGAAAATTTCATTTGGATGTAACCAAGTTTCTTGAGATATTAAATAAAATGCTTGCTTTTTGAAAAATTGGCGCGAAAAGAATATCTAATCTCTTTTGTTTTTAACTCCACGTGCATTCCATTGTATTATATTCATGATTTAAGTGGAAAAAAGGTGCAATGCAACGAATCAGTTTAAATGTCCAAAAAAAAAGTAGTTTAATATTGATTTTTTTAAAGAAAATATAAGAAAATTTGTATATATATCTATATTTTTTTTTTTTTATTTTGTTCCATTACACCTTCTAATGTATTTCTTCTCTGTTCTGCTATTTTCTTGAGTCTTTTTGCTTTTTCATTTAGTTTTCTATTTATTGGATAGTCGTCATCTTTTAGTATTGTTATATTGGATGCAACTTTTTAAAAAGTGGAATCCACTGTATTCATCAAGGAGGAAAAACTCAAATTTATTTTTGCTACCACCGTATTCAGTTCTGTCTTTCATCATGATTGGAGATTGAGCTTCCCTGCGGGAAGCAGGTTCTCCTTTAATCCATCAACCTATATTCAGTTCTGTCGTAAAACGCTATACTATTTGTTCTAATTTCTTTTTAAATATGTTATTGTTTTCTTCAAATTTCTGTTCTAGTTTTTTAACCTTTTTTTCAAGATTTTCTATTTTCTCTGCTTGATTATTAAAAGTTTTGGCTTATCATGAGGTTTTTTTTTTTTTTTTTTTTCTGCATTTTGAAACTTTTCAACTGTTTCATTTCTCGAGATTTGTTGCTCTACTTTAATTTTTAAGATTTCGGTTTTTTTCTTGATATTTTTTACATACTTTAGCGTTAGCTTAATGCGCTTCTCCACAAGAGCTACATTTTTTTATTTTTAGTTTCTTTACATTAATTTTCAGAGTGGTTTAGTGAGCATATTCGGCATTTTATTGAGCTTCGGCAAAATGTTTGAATGTGTCTCCGAATTTCCAATAGTTTGTGCATTACTTAGGTTTTTCAAAGTATAGGTTAGTTTTATACATTTCAACCCCTATTGGGACTCTTTCGGTATGATGCATCCGATTTGGGTAACTTTAATGGTTTTGATAGGTTTGAATCCAGATTCTGTTTTTTTGGTAAAGCGTTGAGTGTCCAAAATTGCATAATTGTTTTCTAATTCCGATTTTATGTCGTCTTTTGTATATTCCGTGTCTATTCCTTGTATAATATAACTACTTGTTAGGCCAATAAAGGACAATCTTGTACTTATTTTTACGCCATTTATTTATTTAATTTTTAATGCTTCTTTGGCGGTCTCGCAACAATTTGTTTTAATTATAATCTCATTATTTCTGGTTTTACTTATACTCTGGAAATTTTTTTTTATTGTGAAAGCTTTCATTATTACTTTTTTTAAATTTAAGTGAATTACCACTCTGAAAGTTATTTTCTGATTTTAAAAAAATCGTAATATTCGGACTCGTATTTAGATTTTGTTGTTCCTCAAACCTGACTAACAATTCAATATATATATCTGTTAAATTACTTCTATATTTATTTACTGTTGAGTTAGTACCGATATTTTCGATTTCCATTTTGTTTTCTGGGTGAGGGTAATCACCCATTTTTTCTTCCCTATTCCAACACTCTATTTCGTATTTATACACAAACTTGTGCAAATACTAAATTTAAAAGATCTTATCCAAAGATAGAAGAAAAAATTATACTAAATAAATTTTAAATAAAAATCGGTAAAATCCTAGGAGGACCCACTGCTGTTCTTGGCGCCAAAAGCTTTTCGCCAAAAAGCGCCAAATTGAAGGTTTTCAAAAAGGCGTCAATGACGAAAAACTCTTGGGAAGCGCATGCGTCAGCGGGGGATGAAATGGGCGTTTTGCAAAGATGAAAACGAATAAATACATTAAATTAATCATTATATAAAGAAAAAAACGGAGAAAGCAATGAAATTCATTTTAGAAAAGCATTCTAAAACCAGTGTGTACAACATGATTTACATTTTTAAAAAAGGACGAAAGGGACGTTTCGCAAATATAAAATGGAAGAAATACATGAAATCAATCATTTAAAAAATTTTAAAAGGCACTTACCTTACGCTTGCGTTTCGTCATGTTCCGTTGGTGGATACACCCTTGCGATGGATGCAAGGAATTAATGAAAATTGTCATCCACCAACTTTTGACCTATTCTTATTAACTTTCAAGTCATTCACCACGAACGCATTCATGCTCTTGCCAAACCAATATCTCGTCAAACGCAAGATAATTATTATAGCAAGTTTGCTTTCACTAAACCAAGTGCCCTGTCTCACACTCCGAACAACGTCGTGGCGATTATCTTTCGACTGGTTGCGGCAACGCCATTCGTAGCCGTCAACCGTTCCCTTTCGTTCTTGCAAACGCATATTTTTTTTAAACCTCGGACATTCATAACGAGAAGCAATTAAATTAGATTTCATACACCATTCTAATGTCTCTTTCTTCCCCTTTGTGCCCAGGAGCACAAAGAAACCTGTCGTAGCCTCACTTTCAATTAATTTCCTTTCACACGCCATTCTTAACAACCGGTGGAGAGCAAACCTTCTCAAACATAGTCAAATGTCAAAATGACGTTTTTCGGAAAAGGCGAAAACGTTGTACTTTTTTAGGCTGCCATTTTTTCGGTGATTTGAAAATCCAAATTTTTGATGAAATGGAAGGGTTACCATATTGTAACCTTTATCGCTCAAAATTTGGCGACAAAAAATTTGGCGACCAAAAGTGGGTCCTCCTAGGATTCAACCTAAAAATCTTAATCACAAAATAATCTCACCGCCTCGAATCAGAAGTATAAACACCAGCAACTTTCCGACCTCACTCAACAATTCATTGCAGAATCATCTCTATTATATATTATAATCAAATCTATTATTACACAGTTAAAATTTACATTTACAAAAATAAATCAATAAAAACTTAATTTTTCGTAAGATCCAATTGAAGAGGAAAGCTCATGGTGGCTGGTGTCATCGTGATAGTTTCTTTTTCACACCTACATAAAACGTGAACTCACCGCTAGACGATTCGTTATTTCTTATTGCAGGGTTGACATCTACCCGATGTCCGGTTTGGGTTAACTATTCTAAAAATACTGAATAGACTAGGATGTGACACACAAAGCATTTAATCGCACACACACAAAACACAACATTACATAGCGAAGTTTTTTGTACATCTAATGAAAAAACAGAGCTAAAACGTGAACTCACCGCTACACGATTCGTTATTTCTTATTGCAGGGCTGACATCTACCCGATGTCTGGTTTTGGTGTAACTATTCTAAAAATATACTGAATAGACTAGGATGTGACACACAAAGCATTTAATCGCACAAACACAAAACACAACATTACATAGAGAAGTTTTTTGTACATCTAATGAAAGAACAGAGCAGCAACATTATTGCGTCATTAGCTTGACGCTGATTGGTTGGAGAGGCGATGCCATTCGCAACATCCTCCCCCCTTTTTTATAAGCTGGATAGCTTAGTCAAAAACATCAGTTACAGTCAACAAGTTCAGCTTGTCGGGTTTCTTCACTGGACGACCACATCTGGTCACCTGAGGTTGCTCAGTAGCTTTCAAAGTATCAGGATTTGGACAGTTCACGGACGAATCAGCCTGCTGAACCTTTTGGTGCGGTGGATTTGTTATATCATTCCCACTCACCTCAAACGGAAACACACGTTGAATTGGACGAATTAAGGTGTCACAGGGGTGTTAAAATTCTCTAGAGGTCTGGAAATATAAACAATTTTCAAAAAGGTATAATTTCTTTAAATTTAAGTTAAATAATTCGAATCTTTTACACATTACTTATAAAGGAATGGGGCTTCAGAAAAGTATAAAATGTTTAAAATTTAATCATAATTTTAAAAATTATAAGCATATAAAAAATAAGAAACTTTTCTATAAGAAATATTTATTAAGTTTTACGTCGCGCATGCTATTTTCTAAAAGAGTACGTTTAATTACTAGCTATAAGTTGATTTATAAAGACAAATGTATTCTTAATACATTGTAGGTACTTTTATATAAATAAAATAATAACTTACATATTTTAATAAATAAAAAATACATTTTTTAAAAATGTTTAAAGAATGTTTAAAAAATTGCAATATTTTTCAAATATTTTGAAATACAAAAGATATATAATACTAAAATTAGGTAGGGTTTAAAGAGTAAGATGCATTGTTTAATTCTATAAAGTTTTATACATCAGAGGCTAATATTTTAGGAAATAGCGTGCGCAAAGCAAAAAATACTTAATATTTATTATAGAATTTTCATATGCTTATGACTTAAAATTATTATTATATTTTAAACACTTTATACTTTTCTGAAGCCCCATTTTATTTTAACTAATATGTAAAAGATTCGAATCATTTAATTTAAATTTAAAAGAATTATACCCGTTTGAAAATCGTTTATATTTTCAGACCTCTAGAGAAATTTAACACCCCTACGACTTCTTGAAGTACAAGATTGAGTCTTTAGTTTAACAGTTCTCACCAGTCTATTCTTCCCTGGAATCCATTTTATTACACGAGCTAAAGGCCATTGAAGACGTTTTTTCCAATCATCCCTGATCATAACTGTAACACCCACTTGAATACTCGACGACTGAGGATGTTGTTTTTGTCGTTGAATTAATTGACCAAGGTATTCATTTCTGAATCTTCTTTTTAGCTCCTCGATTACTTTGGCTCTAAATCTCAATCTTTTCCGGAAGTGATTAGAAACCCGGACCTCTAAATCTTTAGTATCGGCAGTTGGTATTTTAGACAGGAACCTTGCGGGCTAAATTGGAGTTAGATCCTGCATATCTTCAGACAGATATGTCAATGGACGTGAATTGACAACTTTTTCACATTCGCATAAAATAGCAATTCTTCATACGTAAATATGGCCTTCCCTAAGGTTCTCCTGAGAAGCTCTTTCACCGTTCTCACAAGCCTCTCCCAAAATCCTCCCCACCAGGCAGCTGTGGGAGGTATAAATTTCCATGTTATACGTTGTATCTCTGCATATTGAGATACTTCGTTCCAATCGATAAAAATTAATTCGTTGAAGGCACCTCTGAAATTCGTGCCATTGTCAGAATATATTATTCGAGGTCTTCCTCGTCTGGACACAAAACGACGAAAAGATTATAGGAAGGCATTAGTCGAAAGAAAGGAAACTAATTCGAGGTGCAACGCACGATAAATGGCACAGGTATAGAGGGCAATCCAAACCTTATCACCCCGTTTGACGTACAGGGGATCAGCCAAGTCTACACCTACCTCTTCAAATACTGTGGTATCTTTTACTCTATCAGATGGTAGAGAAATACTTTTAAATCTTCGACATTTAACACAGGCATTCCAAATCTTTCGAACTGTTCTTCTACCACCTGTTATCCAATATTCTTCACGTATTATGCATAAAAGCAACTGCGTCCCTGCATGATGATTCTTTAAATGAAAATGCTCTACAAGTCTTTGCGAAAATACACAATTGTTAGGCAGTAAGATTGGAGAAAGAAAGTTAGGTGCATCTATGCGTTCAGTGATTTGCGTTTTCACACGAATAATGTTCCTATCCTCCCTGAATACACTCAAGTTTGAAATCAAAAGTTTCATCTGTGAAGCTCTGAGCTTTAACAGATCGGATCAGCTGGATCTCAGCACCCTCTAACTCATCTAAAGACAATTGTCCTTTCTTTTTGTCACTGATTCTGCTTCTAACATTATTAAGAAATCTAAGAACCAATGCAACTAATCTTAAGATTAAATGAAATTTTGAAAATTTCCTAGCATACCATGACAACAATATTTTGGGTGTTCGAGTCAAAGAACACAACATACCAATTGGATCAAACAATTTTTGAACAGTCACTAAAATAAGACTTTTAGTTATTTTAGTGTTTCACCTGATAAACTTTCAAAATCAATTTTACACTTCAGTGTGTCCTTATCAAGATACCAGATTATCCCTAATAATTTCATTGTGTCTGTACTTTCCCAATTACGTAAATTAAAACACCCACGTGGCAAAATTTCCTTAGACCTTAAAATAAATTCTTCTTGTTGTGAAATACTATTCACCCTTGTAACGCAATTATCTACATAAAACGAAAGTTTTAACTTAGAGCCTTGTTGAGTATCATCTGCTGGCACATTTTCCAGCAAGTGCGCAAGCACTGCAGCTAACAAGAAGTTACTCGACAATACGCCAAAAACCACTCGGCAGTGAAGGTAAACAATTTCCTCACCCTCGTCAGGGTAAAAGAATCTTAAAAAAACCCTATGCTTAAGGGTAATTCCCAGCTGAAGGAATGCTTTCTCAATATTGGCATAAAGTCCGATCGGATACCTACGAAAACCTGTCTAAAATATTTGGTATCTGCTCAATTAAATTTGGACCTTTATACAATAATTCATTTAGCGAAATTTGACCAGTTGCACGAGGCGACGCGTCAAAAACTGGTCATATTTTAGTTGTAATGCTATCGTCTTTCACAATTGGTCGATGCTGCAAAAAATATAAATTTTCACCTTTCTCTTCAATTTTTTCTATAATTTCTAATTCTTCCCGTTCTTTAAATACAACTTTATAATCATCTAGAATTCCATTTCATTGGGCGCGTTCGCACATCTTTTTATGCCGCTTCCATGTCAGATCTTTGTTGGAAGACAAATTTATTGCTTCCGATTTAAAGGGCAAACAAAGTTCGTATCTATTGTCCGGTAGAATTTTCATACTGTTTTTAAATTCTTCAATCACCTTTAACCCTCTGGGTGGTTAGCTTCCCCCTGAAAAGTTATTCCGAAAGCGTTTGCTGTTATTTTGCCGTTCGCTTTAAAAAATGCCACAGTCTTCTTTCCTTTCCCCCTTTTAAAACTTGGGAGGTTGAATGGGGACAATGTTATGACTTAGTTCAGACCCTTTGGCAAGTTATAACCAAGAGATCAATCGTTTACAGCTGGCTGTTAAGTTGCCTTGGGCAATCTTGTATGTCGGTCGTTTCCTCTATATATTCAGTCACAGTGTAAAATTAAAACAAAATGAAGGGTAAAAAAAAGGAAAAAATAAAATAAATAGTGTGTTAGAAGTTGAAAAATAATTATATTTTCTTCAAACAAAATTTATTTTTCTGTCATTTTTTTAAAAATTAAAAATATATATATATTTTGGTATTGCGATTTGAACCAGAAAAAAGCATCCTGTATTCATTTTTGAATATGAGAGTAAGAAAACGCGCTCACTTTCCTGTTTTTTAAAAAAGTATTGAGGTAAAAAGAGCGCGAAGGCCCTATCTCTTTTTTTAAACAATTAGACAATAAATGGTGCATACGGTGATATACATACGATGATTATATTTATGAAATAAAACCGATCTTTCTCTATTCAATTATATTTTTAATTTAAAATAACATAATTTTTACGAATTATTTTACGAATTTATCTCCTAAATTACTCACACTTATAATAAATTATTTTTAAAAAATATCACCATATCCCGTCATTAACTTACCTAAACTAATATTTTTTAAAAAAATAAATTTGATAAACATCAAAAAAGTGTAAAAAAAAGTATTAAAATGCAAACACTTCGGGTTTCGATATCTTAATTCCGGTTCGTTTTTGCTGCCCTCTCTTGACATAAAAACTGTTATAACTTCGTAAATAATTGAAGTACGAACAAAAGTGAGATATTTTTAGAAAGCAGAAAAAAATTGAACTATATAAAATTTAAAGTAAAAAAAATTCGTAATTTTCATCAAAATTGACGTTTTTGCTCTAGTCAGGCACCTTAATTCGCAGGCCCTGGTATCAATGACTGAGAGGTCACTTCCGGATTCTCACAAGGACAAGTCTTTTTTTTTAAAACTGCCTCGCTATCCCTTTTAAGCTGAACTGAAGTCACTCAAAAAATTATTTTTTACAAATTTTTTTCTGTGAAAAATGGGTCAAATTTTACTATATGTTTGATAAGATATTTTATAAATTATTTAAAAAATCATAATCACACAAACATAGCTAAAAGCTCATTTCAGTATAATGAGAAAGGTGTACTTTAATTGTATGAAAAATATCAAGCACGAACGTATAACATATTTTGAGGAAAATAACATCGAAAACAGACAATTTAACATTGTCGGTATGGAAATTTCATACTCCCTTTCAAAAGGAAAACTCTTAAGAAATTCTCTCGGTTGGCATTTGACCCATAATTTGTGAAGAAGTAGCAGGTTTTGCCTTAAAACAAATTGTACAGTTATTTACAAGCTTTTTACACATATTACGACCATTTATCGGCCAAAGCCTTTGTCTAATAATAAGCAGTAAAGTTTGAGGACCAATATGCAATTGTGATTCATTTCAAGAATTAAATTTCTTAATCTATGATTATTAGGAAGGATTATCTGTTGTTTTTTGACAAAACTCAAATTTTTGTGTGCAAGTCTACCTCCTACTCATAGCCCATTTTCAGAGTCTAAAACTGGAGGGAGATTTCTAATCTTACTTTGAGAGTTATCTATAACCTTAGGCTCCCTTCATACCAAAAGATTCCGATTCATTCACCATCAAACTTATCTGATCGACCAAGATTCGGCTTCGTAATTTCCCTCTCAAATTAGCCAAAATTTAATTCCTGCCTTCACACCAAACGAATCTGATTATTTCTATCATGAATCTCGTCCCCGCGCGATTCAGGTCAGATTTTATTCAATCATTCACCAGCAGCCGGAAGCAATTTCTTAAAGAAAAAGTGAATTCAAACAAATAGAGCGTTGATTTTTATTGTTTTTTGTATGTTATTAGTGATTATATCACATAAAGTTTCTATTCAAGAAACTTATTTAAAATGTTTGAAGATTACAACTTTTAGTTAGGTATAACATCAGTTTGTTTTCATGTCAATAAAAGGCGCTTTTTTTTGTGTGTGGTATCCATACTATTCTTTTTTATTAAGTAAACTAATTCTAGCTCTTTTCACCGAGTGTGTAAGCTATATTTTACTCTTGCTAATGTTGCGCAAATAATTAATTGAGTTTTGCATGTATTATTTTATTCAATTTTAGAAATTTGAAAACTTTACTCTTTACTTAATAATATTTTAAAGCAAAATGTGTTTTTTCTGGGGAGGGGGGCGATATTCTGAAGGATGTTTGAAATAGCTTCAGAGATCAATTTGATAAGAATTTATTTCATTTTAGGAGAAAAAAATTAAATATTTAAAAGAATGCCAAAATAAAAACACAATATTGTCGATAATTTAAATTTTTTTAAAAGTTTCTATTTTACTACTACATAGATCTCAAACTTTGTTACATGTTAGGTTAAACAAACAAAATGTAAATGGCATGTAAAATTTTTAATTCATTAATGTATTAGAAAACCATTTTTATATATAAATCTATAATCAAAAAAATAGTTGTTATATGCCACAAAAGGTGTAGTATATAACGACACTTGAAATTCCTTTTAAAAACATTAGATGTATTATTTATAAAAGTGATAGCATTATACACTGCTGTACAATTGCTAAGGACGGATAACATTATCATCCATAGTAACCACAAAATGAAAGGAAGCAAAATGTAGAAAATTAGAATAAGTGCGGGATATTAGTAAGAAGAAGTATGAGTATCCAAATTTGTTTTCCAAATCTGTTCATCACATGATAGCGTTCATAAGAGCTTTTAAGGTTTTGACGTGTGTGGACAGTTTTGTTTCAAGTCAAAGTTTTACAGGAAAGATTTAATAGACGAACTTAAATTTTTGGCATGTCTTCCCGACATCACATAGATGATTTTATGCGTGGCCGAATTATTGGAAAGATCGAAGAAGGGCGAAAAATAACAGATGTTGCCAGGGTGTTCTACATCGCTCACAGCGTTGTTTCACGGCTGTGGAAGTCATTAAAAACTACTGGAATGTGTAGTAGACGACAAGGGGGAGGTCGTGTTAGAAGTACGACGCCTGCAGAAGACAGATATATCGTCCTATCAGCAAAAGGAATAGGCGCACCACAGTTCAGCAGGTGGCAAATCAGTTTCTTGCTGCCTCAGGAAAGCAGATCTCCCGAAAAACTGTTGCCAGACGTTTGAGGGGAGGAGGACTATACGCACGCAAACCTGTTGTGTGTGTCCCATTGACCAGACAGCACCGTACTGCCCGTTTGCAATGGTGTCGTGAGCATCACAATTGGACTGAACAGGACTGGGCATGCGTACTATTCTCAGATGAGAGTAGGTTCAGTCTGTCATCGGATTGTAGACGCCAACTGATCTGGCGCGAGAGTGGTATTGCTTATCGTCCAGAAAAATATCCAGGAAAAGGACCGATATCCGACATGCAATATCATGGTGTGGGCCGGCATCATGATCAATGGCCGCACGCGCCTACATGTGGTTGCGAATGGGACTATGACGGTCCAATGATACATTGATGAAGTTCTACTTCCTCATGTTCGTCTTTTTTCCGTGGTGCTGTCGGTGATAAATTTGTTTTTATGGACGACAACGCAACATGTCATCGAACACTCGCTGTTCAGGATTGTCTAGACAGCGAGGGTATTCAACGTCTCGTATGGCCAGCGCGTTCTCCAGATCTAAATCCCATTGAAAATGTGTGGGATGCTTTGTGGAGGCAAGTTGCTGGTTGAAACTACCCTCCGACAAACAAGAACACCCTCATCCGTGCACTCACAGAGGAATGGGATTAATTGCCTCAACAGCTGCTGGATAATGTTGTGCAAAGTATGGTACGATGTGTGGAATGTTGCATCACACTCCACGGTGGACATATCCCGTACTGATACCTTTCTTTAAGGTGCCTGCTGACTTTTAGATGCATTGTTCCATTTCTCCGTACGCAGATCAAATGAACATTTTTTTTCTTTCAGATGTTTCACAGCTTTTGTACTTTCCAGAACAATAAATATTCTTTATTCTAATGTCTGAACAGTGTGGCAACTATATTTTATCCTACTAGGCCTCATGTATCGCTTAATGTTATGCTACATAGCAATTTGTGATTCGTCCTTAGCAATTGTCCAGCAGTGTAGTATAAATATAATACATATTTATTATTTGTTACTTCTTTTTAGACTATAATTACCCTTGATACTAACAGGGGCAAAAAAATAAATAAAAAAAAATGTGTATGTGTACTAGTGTACACACGTAATAAGTGAAACTTGTGTATGACATCATTTTTCGAAAAAAAATCTACTATTTACAACATTTCAGCAATTGGTTAAATAAAGCTAAATTAGATATAGTTTAAGCAAACGGCTTTTATTATCATAGACATGGATACAAATAATACAATTATTTCACCTTATGGCTACTAAGATTATTATAGCATTTCATTAATTGTAATAGAATTATTGCTATCATTGTTATCGTTATTATATGTTTTTGTAATTAATGGCTTATGGTAACTGAATTATGAAATACATGGCTTACATTCCACGGAATTTAGTGACCGAGTAAAAACTCCATCAATTGTAGTGCCGGATCTTGTTGTTGATGTTTGAGGACTGTTTTTCATAGATAAATTCCATTCATCTTTTAAAAATTCAACTAGCTTCAAAGATTTATCTGATGCAAAATTGACATTAAAATCTCCAATTAAAATCATCGGTGTTTCATCATTATTGTTACGGAGTAAAGAGGCACCTCCTCTTGTGTACGGCAACAATGAATGGTGAAGAAAATTAATAATATTATCCAACTTCTGATTAGGAGATATGTATAATGCAACAATCAAAATTTTCATCCCATTTTCCATTTGGCATTGAACCATACATAAATCACCAACTGCTGATGCTAGTGACCCATGAAAGTCAGGAGGAAAAACAGAAAAATCTATAGATGAAGTTACAATGTTAACAACATCATTAGAATTATGATATATTCCTACACCTCCTGCTCTCGTGTTCGGCCGTTTAAATTTTGCGATGCATTTGAAGTTAGTGATGTTTATTTCACTTTCATTCTTCAGCCATGATTCCGATAGAACTAAAACATTTGAAAATCCTTTGATTTTGCTGATCATTTTAGTTTTGAAATATTATTTATCACGTCACTACTGAGTTTTAGAAATAAACAAGGCGAGCAACAGAAACACGTGACTTGACCCTCTCACGGTTATGGGTTAAAACAATTTTGCACACATTTCAAGGTTTTTAATTAATATACCTTTAATTAAACACAATATCTTTATTAATTATAGCCTATGTATTATTCTGATGTATAAGCTACATTATTGTAAAGTTTCATTAAAATCCATTAAGTTGCTTAAAAAGTATAGATCCACAATTTTAAAAATGCACAAAAAAAAAAAAAAATGTGAACCCTTGGTTCTTCAAAGTGCAATAGGAAAAAATATTGAAAATTAAATAATTAAGAAGTACTCACATTTCATTCGAACTGCCTTTTGACAATTTAATATGCAGAGTATTTCATTTTGTCATATAAGTAGATGTAGAAATTCAAAAATGAAGCCAAAAACTCAGTCGAATGAAACTTGTTGCTGTTTATTTATTCTATTGTCATGTGATTATGACGTCAAGTGTATGGAGTCCATTCTATTTCGTTTCTGAGAAAGTTGCCACTAATGCGCATGCACGAAAACCCTCTTGGGAACTTCAAAATGCGTTAAAAAATAGGGAATATTCGCTCATGTGTAAAGTCGCATTCTTTTATTAAAGTTTTTATTTTGTTAAGACTTAATTTTTAAGTTAATGCTTTCAAACTGCGCACACCAATTACAAACAAGAGTAATTTTAAACAAAAAATATAACATAAATACTGTTTTATTAGATTATCGTTAAAAAGCTTGAAAAACGAAAAACACAAAAAGTTTTTGAAAATCTATAAGTTTTAATCAATTTTTTCAATCTTTGTACAGGATAAGGATAATGTAATTCTACATTCGAACAAAAAGTTTCGTGAGATTGTTTTAGGAAACATTCACGTTATTAAATATTTAATTAAAATTTTGAGTAGAGTTTGAAAAATCGTGAAAAAAAGTTTTAAACATTTTATTTTTTAAATTACTGATTAAAAAAGAGAAAGGCATGACTTTTTTTAGCGTAGAATATCAATTCATTAACACGAAAAACACTTCTTGCGCAACGATTTAGAAATCATTGTCATAAAAATGTATCCATTTTGACACCTTTTTTAAAAAATCATAAAAAATAGAAAATAGCATTATTTTGTAAAAAAACATTATACACAGAATCATGGCGAAATGAAGGGTCTTTCCGATTCTGCAATTATATTTTGCCTGAAATGAAAGGGGAAGATAGGAAGTAATTTTTAAAAATGGGGAAATAGTAGTACTTCGTACGGATCGACCGTTATAGTATCAAGGTAAATATGGTGCGTCACAGAAAAACGTGACGCGTAACAGAAAAACGTAACGGAAAATTTTTCCCATACGCCGATAAGGAAATTTCACTTCAATAAAACCGTTCTGATATTTCTTGTTCTATGTATTTCCATTTGAAAATAAATGAAAAAGGATACAGTTGGGAAATTAATAGCTTGATACCTAAATCGCCTTAAAACATTAAAAACAGCATCCATGTTCGACAGCAACTGATGGAAGAATGACTGACCCGTATTGACTTCCTTGTCGGTGTGAAGGCAATTCTTAGTTCGTTCAGAATCGCTGTGAATTGGATTGATCCGACAGACTCGGAATCATTTGCTGTGAAGGGACACAAATCCTTCCGTACTGGACAAATCCTTTATTTCCGAGTTGAATTCCATTTGTTGTATCAACTTTACAAGGGTAATTTCAGCTAGTTGGATTTCAGATATTCTTAGTGTCCAATTCGTTTGTTGGGCGTATTTTTGAATTTGTGGATGAACCTGGAAATATAACTAAGAACACACAATTTTTTTTGAAAATTATCACGTGAAGAATATCAGCTTTCTTTAAAAGGAAAAAAAAAGGCTTCTGAAGTAGAAATCGAGCTACTAAAAATATTTTGTGAAGTAGGTTGCCCTCATACACTACAAAGCGACAACGGTCGTGAGTTTACAGCTACTGTTAGGAACAGTTGATTCCTTTCGCCGTCCAGAGATGGCGCCACGAACTGGGACTTTTTTTATTCTAGAAGGATTTGTTTTGGCGGTAAAAATGCCATTCGATTCGTATTCGTGTGTGATGGAAACATCGTTTTTTTTGTGATTGTGTTGTGCAATGTTTTCTACATGTAATGGTGTGTGTGTGTGTGTTTTTTTGCAAAATATAGACTGGAAAAATTCTTGGCGTGTTTCTCAATGGCTCATCGTCACTAATTATTTTTTCCTCAAGCTTCTATAAAAAATGTGTTTAGGGAGTCCAGCATGGAAACAACAGGCGCGGTAAGTCGAAATACATTGGCATCCAATTAACATGATTGATTCTAATTCTATATTCATTATTCTAATTCTAAATTGATTCTTATTCATAACATGTGGTCCGTCGAGTTCAGAGTTGTTGGTGTGATTTATTCTTTGTTATTTTAATTATTCGTTTCATATTCGATATTCTTATTCTAGTGCATTTACTCTGATACGAATTCTTGAAGTATTCTTATACATTTTGATTGATATTATTTATTATTTGATTCTAGATTTATTCGTTTATTCTATTTTGTATAAACATTTTTTCATAATTTGTATTTGCATGGTGTTGGCATTTGTTATTGTGGTACAGTTGTATATTTTGTGTAGAATTTTAAAATTCCATTTTTATAAGCATTTTAAAATTTCATTCATAAATCATGGCTCCAAAACAGTCGAAAAATAGTGGTAAATTTGATTTAATTATAAAAGAATTAAAAGCTTTTGGAAGTAGGATAAATGAATGCGATGATAATAAATCACGCATACGTGTTTTAAAAACACAAGTGTTGCAATACGAAACTAGATTAACTGAAATATTCAGTGAATTATCAACTCATGAAAGTGTGATGAATCATTTGATATTTATATTAAATATAAAGATATTCTATTCAATTGGGTTGTTGACCTTCAAGAAAAATCTCAGGTTGAGGAAGTAAATAGTAGTACTCATGTAAAGTCTTCAGTAGTTAATCTACCAAAGCTTGAAGTTCCGCATTTTTATGGAAATTGCGAGAACTGGATTTCATTCAAAGAGTTATTTAAGTCTTCTATTCTAGATAACAAATCAATAAGTGATCTTGAAAAATTGCAATATCTACAGGCTTCTGTTCACGGGGATGCAGCCAAATTAATTCGGGGTTTTTGCAATTACTGTGGACAATCTTAAGAATTGTTGGGATATACTGTGCAGTCGGTATGAAAACAAACGACAATTAGCTCTTAGCCAAATAAATAAGCTATTTAGTATTAAGATTTCCAGGGCAAATACTTCAAAATTGCTTTTGGAAATAATAGATATTTGTAATGAAGTCATTCGAAATTTGAAAACTTTGGATTTAGAAACAAATTCATTAACAGAGTTGATCATAATAAATTTTCTGGTTGAATCCTAGGAGGACCCACTTTTGGTCACCAAATTTTTTGTCGCCAAATTTTGAGCGATAACGGTTACAATATGGTAACCCTTCCATTGCATCAAAAATTTGGATTTTCAAATCACCGAAAAAATGGCAACCCTAAAAAAGTGCAACATTTTTCGCCTTTTCCGAAAAACGTCATTTTGACATTTGACTTCGATGGAGAAGGTGAAATGGCGTGTGAAATGAAATTACTTGAAAGTGAGGCTACGATAGGTTTTCTTTGTGCTCCTGGGCATATAGGGGAAGAAAGAGACGTTAGAATGGTGTATAAAAGCTAATTTAATTGCTTCTCGTTAAGAATGTTCGAGGTGTAAAAAAAATATGCGTTTGCAAAAGCGAAAGGGAACGGTTGACGGCTACGAATGGCGTTGCCGCAACCAGCCGAAAGATAATCGCCACGACGTCGTTCGGAGTGTGAGAAAGGGCACTTGGTTCAGCGAAAGCAAACTTGCTATAACTATTATCTTGCGTTTGACGAGATATTGGTTTGGCAAGAGCATGAATGCGTTCGTGGTGAATGACTTGAAAGTTAATAAGAATATGACAAAGTTAATAAGACACACACACACACACATGTGGCGGCGATCTAACGATCACAAGTTGGTGAATGAGAATTTTCATAAATTCCTTGCATCCATCGCAAGGGTGTATCCACCAACAGGTCATGACGAAATGCAAACGTAAGGTAAGTGCTTTTTTTTTTTTTTAACATTTTTTAAAATGATTGATTTCATGTATTTCTTCGATTTTATCTTTGCAAAACGCCCCTTTCGTCCTTTTTTAAAAATGTAAATCATGCTGTACACACTGGTTTTAGAATGCTTTTTTAAAATGAATTTCATTGCTCTCTCCGTTTTTTTCTTTATATAATGATTAATTTAATGTATTTATTAGATTTCATCTTTGCGAAATGCCCATTTCATCCCCCTTCTCCCCCCTACTGACGCATGCGCTTCCCAAGAGTTTTTCGTCATTGACACCTTTTTGAAAAACTTCAATTTGGCGCTTTTTGGCGAAACATTTTTGGCGCCAAAAACAGCAGTGGGTCCTCCTAGGATTTTACCAAATTTTCTCATTTCAAAAGTGGATGCATGTATTAGTCAACGGTGGGAATTATCTTTGGAAAATAATAAAATTCCTACTCTTGAGGAATTCAGAGTTTTCATTGAAAGGGAAGCTCGTGGTCTGAATGAGTTAAAATTTGTAAAACCTGACATTAAGAAAAGTAATGTTAAACCATTAAATTCATTTAACAAATCAAATGTAAATACTACTGTTCTCAAATGTAACCAAGTAAAATCAGGTGTAAAACCAGATGTTGTTAAAGGTAACAATTGTATTCTATGTTATCAAAGCCATGCCTTATTCAAATGTCCAACTTTTAATTCTATGAATGTAAATGAAAGATGGCAAGTGGTACAGAACAATAATTTATGTACCAATTGTTTGAGGAGTAACCACAGGCTTGACACATGTAGAATAGGATTCTCTTGCAAAAACTGTTCTGAAAGACACCATACATTATTACATATATATTCATTCAGTCCTTCAGCAGATACTCAAGCAAATTCTGTTGTGACAGTGTCTAACAATTACACACAATCGGCAGAAGGTCACGTATTGTTGTCCACAGCATTAATAAATGTTAAATCTAAACATGGTGAACAAATAACTTGCCATGCTTTGATAGACAATGCTTCTCAAAATTCGTTGATTTCGAAGCAATGTGCTGATCGCTTAAAATTGCCATTAAAACACACCAATCATAAATTAGTAGGTGTAAATGAAACATTTGCTGAAACTTCATTATATTCAACAAATTTTGAATTTTCTTCTTGTGTTTCCTCTGATAAATTCCAAGTAAAAGCTTTGTTAGTATCGAAAGTCACTTCAGCTATGCCAAACTTTCCAATTAAATATCATGAGTGACCTCATATCAAAGATCTAACTCTTGCTGATCCCCAACGTTTTATAATGAAAATGAAATAGACATTCTTCTAGGTGCTGATGTTTTTATGACATTAATTTCAGGGACTCCTATAATGGGATCCAAAGATACACCATCAGCATTGCCAACAAAATTAGGTCATTTATTGTCAGGTACCATAAACACACAATATAATCAAAATTCATCCCTTATCTGTCACACTCTTTTAAACATAGACCATTCTTTGAAACAATTTTGGGAACTTGAATCTGTTCCTAAGGACATTCCGTCAAAGGATGAGGATGAGCTATGTGAGTCTATATTCGTAAATTCTCATATTCGTAATGCAGATGGTAGAACTGCCATTTAGAGACGATTTAAGTATTGGAGATAGTAAAGAGGGTGCATTAAAACGATTCTATTCTCTTGAAAGAAAACTTTACTCTAATAATCAGTTAAAGGAACAATACACAGAATTTATGGAGGAATACCAAAACCTTGGTCACATGACTCCTCTCGCATCAGATGTAAAATCTCCACATTATTTCTTACCACATCTCATGGTGTGATTAATGATAATAGTTCCACAACCAAATTAAGGGTGGTGTTTGACGGCTCATTCAAAAGTACAAATGGAAATTCTTTAAATGACATTCTGCTGACTGGTAAAAAACTACAGTCAGACATTTTTCTAACGTTACTTAAATTCAGATTCTTCCCAACTGCCTTTTCTGCTGACATTGCAAAAATGTATAGACAGATATTAATATCACAAGATGATGCATGCTTTCAACAAATATTTTGGAGGAAGTCTCCAGAGGAACCATTAGTGATATTCAAATTAAATACGGTTACCTATGGTACATCTTGTGCCCCATTTCTTGCTATCCGAACATTGAAACAATTATGTGAGGATGAAAAACATCGCTTTCCACAGGCAGCTAAGCTCACAAAAGATCATTTCTATGTTGATGATTTGTTAGCCGGTGCTGACTCATTGGACTCGGCTAGGAAAATTGTTCACGAACTACAAAATTTGATGTCAGCCGGTGGATTTGAGCTGCGGAAATGGTCGTGCACTCATCCAGAAGTCTTGCCAGACTTGCCAAACACTCTAAAAACAAATATTTCCTCACATTCATTTGATTAGGAGTCCACCCAGAAAATTCTTGGTTTATTCTGGGATTTAAACGAGGATTCGTTTAAAGTAAGAGCAGTCTTATCAGACCAGGTATCCACCAAGAGACAGATGCTATCAATGATCGCACGCATCTTTGATCCTCTGGGGTTTGTCTCTCCCTCAACTATAATTTTAAAGATTATTCTTCAAGACCTGTGGAAGGCAGGGTTTGACTGGGATGATGAGATATCACCAGACATTCTTAATAGATGGAATCGGTTTCAAGCAGAAATTTCATGCCTGAAACAAATAAAAGTTCCCAGGTATGTTCAAACACAAAATGCTAAACACTGTGAAATTCACGGGTTCTGTGACGCCTCCTCAAAGGCATATTCAGCCGTAATATACTTACGTGTTGTTTCTGATTCGCCACACTTATTCTTAATGGCTTCAAAAACTCGTGTGTCACCTGTACAAACAATATCATTGCCTAAATTGGAACTTTGTGGTGCTCTGCTTCTGGCTGAACTTCTAGATATATTTAAGAAATCTCTTAACATCACTCACGATACATTTTTATGGTGTGACTCAACAATTACATTGAGTTGGATAAATAATCCACCTGTAAAAGAAAATCAATTTGTGCAATACAGGGTTGGAAAAATTCACGCACTAACCTCAAAAGAATCTTGGCATCACATTCCGGGAAAATTAAACCCGGCAGATTGGGCAACAAGAGGCCTCTACCCGAAACAACTTCTTGAAAATTCAGAGTGGGTAGCTGGTCCAAAATGGCTTCATGATTTCCATCCTTCTTCCAATTATTTCATGCCTTTCTCTGAACAACCTGTTTCACTTGTTCCTATTGATCAGTCTGAATCATTAAGTGACTCTGCTGTTCTTTCAACTGGTGTTGATTATTCTCTTAGTTTGTTGGATAAGTTTTCCTCATACATCAAAGTTACTGGGCCTTTATACACACATGAATTAGAAACTTCAATAAAAAAAGGTAGTCAAATTGTTACAAAATGGAGAATACCATACAGAACTCACTCTCTTGAAATGTAACAAGCCTCTTTCCAAATCTAGCAGACTTCAGTCTTTGAATGTATTCCTTGATTCTGAGGGAATTCTTCGTGTCGGAGGACGTCTTCGTCTCCAACAAACTCTTAAATTTGAACAGAAGCATCCTATGCTCATACCAAAAGAGCATCATTTTACAAGTTTAGTCATTAGACATTTTCATAGAGTCAATTTCCATGCTGGACAGGAACTAGTTTTATCCCTCATTCGTCAACAATTTTGGATCCCGCATGGTAAATCAGCTGTCAAGAAAGAACTGCGCAACTGCATAGACTGTTTTAAACTTGTGGTAAAACCTGTCTCTCAAATGATGGGTGATCTATTAATAGAGCGAATCAACCCTTGTCGTGCTTTTGAAAAAGTAGGAATTGACTTTGCTGGACCTATCACGACAAAGTGCCAACATACTCGAAAGGCAAACAACTTCAAGTCTTGCATCTGCCTCTTCATATGCATGTGTACTGAAGCGGTGCACCTTGAGCTCGTATCTTCCCTATCAGCAGCAGCATTTCTGTCAGCACTGCGTCGATTTGTTTCACGCCGTGGCTATCCATCAGACATTTATTCTGACAACGGTACCAATTTCGTTGGTGCGTCAGCTTACTTGAAGGACTTGTTTCAATTACTTCACAACTCTAATGTCCAGGACTATTCATCAAGCAAGAACATTCAGTGGCACTTCATCCCTCCACATGCACCGAATTTCGGAGGTGTCTGGGAGGCTTCAGTCAAACTCACAAAGCAACATTTGTTCAAAACGTTAAAGGCGGCTGTGCTGAGCTTTGAAGAGTTAGATACAATATTGTGCCAAATCGAAGCGTGCATAAATTCACGTCCTCTTTATCCTCTATCATCAGACCCTAAGGATCTCCAGGTGTTAACACCCGGACACTTTCTTATCGGATGTCCCTTGCTCGAACTCCCTGATCACAGTCTGACTAACCAATCTTTGAGTACTCATTCTAGGTGGTCTCTTCTGATGAAGTTGAAAAGGATGTTCTGGTCTCGCTGGCAGCTCTCCTACCTCAACAACCTGCAGTCCCGAACCAAATGGATGCAGGGCCAGAAAGACCTAACTGTATGATCCCTCGTCCTCATCAAAAATCCAGCCTCTTTCAGCACCAGGTGGACTCCCGGACGGATTGTGGCCACACATCCTGGAGCTGATGGAATACGTCGTGTCGTCACTATCCAGACCTCAAGTGGAGTCATGACAAGACCAGTCTCTCAAGTTGCAGTCTTACCCCTACCACCGTCGACTACATCTTCTCTCCCCCCTGAGGATGTTAAGAACAGTTGACTCCTTTCGCCGTCCAGATATGGCGCCACGAACTGGGACTTTTTTTATTCTAGAAGGATTTGTTTTGGCGGTAAAAATGCCATTCGATTCGTATTCCTGTGTGATGGAAACATCGTTTTTTTTGTGATTGTGTTGTGCAATGATTTCTACATGTTATGGTGGTGTTTTTT
The DNA here is from genome assembly GCA_019973935.1 of Trichonephila clavipes. Lineage (NCBI taxonomy): Eukaryota > Metazoa > Arthropoda > Arachnida > Araneae > Nephilidae > Trichonephila > Trichonephila clavipes. Next base: position 73,737 of record BMAU01005034.1, on the reverse strand, counting down.
TGCAAAATATAGACTGGAAAAATTCTTGGCGTGTTTCTCAATGGCTCATCATCACTAATTATTTTTTCCTCAAGCTTCTATAAAAAATGTGTTTAGGGAGTCCAGCATGGAAACAACAGGCGCGGTAAGTCGAAATACATTGGCATCCAATTAACATGATTGATTCTAATTCTATATTCATTATTCTAATTCTAAATTGATTCTTATTCTTATTCATAACAGCTACTGTCATGCAAAAATTAACAAGCCTGTGGCCAACGCGCAATATTATGAAGGGTAGGTCTAGACATCCACCTAGTAAAAGATCCGTAGTGATAAAATTAAAATGTTGAAGCTATGGTACGTTCTTAGTTAATTGCAAATGACACAAAAAATTGGACAATAGGTTGTCACCTTGTTCAGTTCCAAAAGAATTCCTCTTTCATCGAACCATTAAATGAGTGTTTCCCAGTGGTCTATATACACCCTCCAGGAGTCTATAACGACCTGCAAGGGGTCCACGACAGTGAAAAAATAAATCGGGGATCTATAAGGTGTAAATTAAAGTGGCTCTCATTAAACCAGATCGTAACTTGAATCTTTTTAAAAAAATGATCTAGTGGCAAAACCAAATTAACTGATTTATTTACTAAATTTAGAGTAAGGTTAAATTGTGGTTACTAGGTGACAGTATAAATTTTATCGAGACAAGGACCATTTCCTAATTTTTTCCAGAATTAAGCTAAAGAACTATAATATTAGACGTCCCGAATTTTCACAATTTGTCACAGACAATCTGTTAAGACATATTAACCTACGTTCAATATTTAAATGCCCTTTACTCAGATTTTGAAAGTAAGTTTGAGGTTGCTTTTTTTATAGTAATACCACAGTAGACAATGAATTTATGCAGTCACATTGAAAAAAAATGTCATAACACAAAAGGTGCTGTTCAGAATAGGTCCTAACGGGAATCTTAAAATAAAGTTTAGAAACGGATGTCAGCAATTTTGGCTTTAAAGAACCTATTATTGGTCACGAATTATGGATTATAGAGAGAGAATGTTTTTAATTACTTTTCCTAGTTAGAGGTTGTTTCAGTGAGTTTGCCAATCTCAAAAACGGACACTTTTTGACAAAGGAGATTTAGGGTTAAATCCAGTGGCGTTGCAAGTCCCGAGTGAGCCATGTTGCAAATTTCCTTCGGAGCCCCCTTTTAGAAATGGGAGCTTTGTAAATGCGACTATTCAGGAGCATAGCTTTCGCCGTATCAGTGATACGGGGTCTCCCAGCTACAAGGGCCCCAACATGTGTAACTACAGTTCTACTAACAGGGCTCCCATATTTAAATAAGGGCCCTTAAGATTATTTTGATACAGGGCCTCCTCAGACCTAGCTACGCCATTGGGACTATTGATGATATTTTACAGCTTCGTATTTACACATGTAGGGGCCCCGTATCATTGATACGGCGGTAGCTACGCCCAGACTACAAAACCTGGCCAACAACAAAACATGTGCTTTTTAAGTTTTAAACGCTATATACTTCGCTACAATTAAAAATTTAATTCTTTTAAAGTAGTAGTATTGAAGCACCGAATTCATCCCTCTCATTAAAAGCTTTGTTTGTTGTTCAGCTATTTTATTGATGCAAGTCCGTAGTAATAAATTATTAGTTTAAGTAACCCAGGTTCGGTATTCATAAATCGCATAATGACCAATGTTAATAAATAAAATTATCTCTCTCGATTAATTAATTGTTACCTACAAACTCGATTAAAATACTCATTTCGCTTAAGATACAGTTAAATTTATTGATACATAAGTAAAAATTAGCTTTACAAAAAAAGTAATGAAGGAAAACTTAGCTTTGAAGGAAGGAGTACATGGTCCCCTTGGGCGGTCCAGGGCTGGGTCACAAGCTCCTACTCTTTGTTACGTCTGAGAGCCGGAATTTTGGGAGGGAGAGCCTCTTGAAATTCGGGTGCGCTCCATTTTATTCTCAACCCCATCACGCCAAAATCCTGGAGCCGTACTATGTTCTGTCCTTTGAATTGCGCATCTGATTGGACAATCCCCATCACGCAATTCTACATGTCATGAAATTTATGCGTTCAGTGAACTCAGAAAAGCGCCGGAATCCCTTGACACTCCCCACCGAAGGAATTTCACCACATCCGGTCAGGGGGGGGACTAGTAAATAAATTGCTAGAAAGCAAGGGACAATTTCTAGCTCCCCCTTAAGTATGTATTAATTTAATTTTAATTCATGAACAAAAACAAAACAGCATGTGCTTTTTAAGTTTTAAACGCTGTACTTCACTACAATTAAAAATTTAATTATTTTAAAGAAATAGTATTAGCGTTCAAAAAGACATTTTTAAATTGATAAATTAGATAAGCAGGGGTCTACCCGAAACTGAAAAACATGAAGGGGTCTATGAGACAAAAACAGTTTGGGAACCTCTGCATTAAACGATCACCTTACGAAGCTTCGTTTGGAACAGAACCAAAAACAGGTCACCAATTTAGTCATATGTCAAAGGGATTACTTGAAAAACTTTTCCTGAAGAGGACTTGGATCTACTTCTTAATCAGAAAGAACACGACATTGTTTTAATACCAAAAGATTTACTCAGCTTCCTTAGAGTACAACAATGGCGCCTTAGCTATAAAAATACCTGAATAAATTCAATAATATATTTCAACTTCAAATGACTTACATATTAATTGTTAAACAATAACATTTCAATGTCACACGATTTACCGGCAGCTAATTAGTTCTTCAATAAGGCTATAAACTTAGAGGATCTACCAGAAATTAAATCGCTTTCTTTATCGACAATAAAACAATTTGAACCATTTAACAAATTTACTTCAACAATTAAAACATCTGTAGTGTTACTTGTATCAGAAGGGGAAGCAGCAGCCAACGACAGTAAAGCCTGTTGTATTTGTTTGTAGAATATAATCTACTGGAGTCCCAATACGATTTTCGTGTAAACGTTTTGAACGTTTGCCAACTGAAAATTTTATTTTTCAGTTTGGCACTGGATATATTTCCACTTATTATTTTGGGCATGGTGCGAAAAAAGTCTCTAAACGTTAATAGAAAAGGAATAGAAAGTTACACTTCTCCTGATCGAACCATAACTGAAGGATCGCAACTGGCATACATGGATTATTCTCAACCCACCTGCAAGGAACCCAGCTTTTCTCTAAACGTCAATAAGGATGAATTTGTGGATCAGGCCGTACCCTCTACAACTATCCATTTAAGACCAAATTCTCCAGTGGACTTCACACACCGAGCAACTGACGACTCAAACTACCAGAAACTCCAATCAATTGTCCACTACATCAAAAGATACGAAATCTTCACGGAATATCTCAAGAAAGCCATCATAAGGATGAGTGAAAATGGAATTACAGACATCAACGCCCCAGATATCAAGATATTGTACCTAGATGTGGAATACTACACACAGAGGCATCTTCAAGCGGTAGGTGAGCTCTCCTCTCTCCCCCTTTGATACCCCTGATTGCACTATCCATAGTCCTCCCCACTCCACTCCAGTTAAATAAAATCAACTAGAATTTCCTCCACTCCCTAAATCAACCTCAGTTAAAAGAAAAGACAACGAATACGGCTTCGCTTCCCCCACCACTAAGAAAGTAATCCAAAAATACCAGGTCAAACTCTTCCTCCGAACTTAACTTTAACATTGAACTTGCAAATAAATTTGACGAATTAGAAAAATTAATTCCCCAAACACATCAGGTTGCAACTACACTCACAGTACCACACAGCACCAACAACTCACTGAGTAAAAACATTAAAAATACTAACTCCACCGCTGTAAGTCTTCCTCCTCCAACCATGCTTAAAATAACAAACAAATTCAGGACACAAATGAAAACACAAACAACTAAAATGCCACACATTAGAAGTAAAAAGGCTAGTCTATACATCAAACTCTACACCGACACATTTGATCAATACCACACTCTTAACACTTTTCTCGATAAAGCTAAATTTCCACACTACACAATTACACCTAAACCACAGCGACCAATTAAAGTGGTCATTAAAGGACTACCTCACGTCTCCAAAACTACTGACATTTTAAACGACCTGATTGATCTGGGATTCACCATCGATCCAATGACTCAATTAACAGGCAATATTACGAAACAACTTTCTCTCTACCACAGCTTTCGTAATGTCACTTCTCAGGAACCTTTCTAACGCTAAAATCTTCGACCTTAAAACATTTACTTAATGATAATAGTGGAAAGATTTGACAGCAAAGGGGTGACCCAATGCTTCAAATGCAACCATACAGCAGACTATTGTCATCTTGTTCCGAGATGTTTAAAATGTGGAAATGATCACCAGACACGTGAATGCCAGATCTAAAAGGTCGATTCACTTTACTGTATCAACTGTCTGACCTACGGCATCCTGGCCGTAGTGCCCCCTTTACCCCAAGCCCCGCAAAAGCACAAATATTAAAACAAATTATTCCAATATTGTAAATAGCATTGTATAGCCTAACACATCATACGCGCAGATAGCACAAACAAGATTAAACTCCAATGCCTCCCAACAGATGGCAACACACATCACATCCGTAACTGCTACCACAAAACCAACAACACAAGTGACTACTCCAATTCATACTCACCTTCCCCACATTAATAATAAAAACGAAAGCTTTAACCTTATTACTCAAACGCTACAACAAACAATACAGGCCCTCACCCAATTAGTACAACACATAGGTTAATTGAATATATCAGATTCCACTCCCCCACCCACTATTACCAATAAAAATAAACCAATTACAAAAAGGAAATCCGTGCACTTTTAGAACAATATCTTAATGATGAAGATGATTAACCTTCCTGCCCATTCATTTGCCACCCGGCAGATGAAACACCACTTTTAAAATTCCCTTAACTTTCCACTTCATCTTTTAGTCATCGCCCCAATTCTCACTACAAAAATCACATTTCCCCTCTAAAATAACACAACCTCTGCCCTACCAATCGAGAGGTCGCTCACTCCGATTCAACGCCCAATACCATTGCTTCCACTCAGAACATCCAGCTTGCAACATCTCCATTGCCAGGCATCATTCATTCGCCTGCCTGACAGGTCCACCATGACAGACTAACTTCTCCTTCTACCAGACCATCACTCCTGACAGCAGATACGCGAACGACGAAGGAAACACATCGACCGACACTCGCCAACTCTGACGTCACTGCCCATCCTAGCATTCCAAGCATCCCAAAACATTTGTGTGAAGCATTCACTAGAGAAATAGAATATGATATATAGGAGAGAGAAGAAATAACATAGACATATATATATTTTAAATGAAGTATTTACATAAAAATTATATAAATTGTTATTAAAAAATATTATATTAATGTAACTGGTTTTTTTTATGGAAAAAATAGATTTGAACCATCTTCGACAGAAACAGAACAAACAGAAGAAGTCCAGTCAGAAATGAAAATTTTTTACTAATATGTTTTTCTTGTTACAGTGGAATTAGTTTAATTTTTTTTTTTTTTTTTGCCTGAAGCTATATGTACTTTAGGTACTAAAAATGCATGTATTGCAAGTTTTTTCTGAAAAGTAACAAATTTATCATAGTATTAACTTTTTAAAAAAATGTTTATGCATAGACACAAATTTCAATATGTTCTTTTAATCCTAGATAAATGGAGCCCAGTACTGGTTCCCAAACAGATACTTTTGGTGAAGTGATTGATATGCTATTTCTATAAATCATTAAATATTTTATTATTTATAGGGCAGTGAAAGTTATCGTAGATTTTTACGAATGGATGTTTAAACTTTTGAGGAGCTCGTAGCTCTTGTTTCTCCCAGTATCGAGAGAAAGAACACATCAATGAGGAAGGCAATTCCTGCTGCCGAGAGGATTGCGTTAACATTGAGATATCTTGCAACAGGTATTACAACATATTTAATTATGAATCAATGGTACCATTTTATTGAAAATTTACTTTTCTAGATCAATAAATTTATATTATTCAATTTCTTCAATGCATTAAAAATATTCTTTTATTCATATCAGGTGAAACGCAATCCTCTTTGAGTTATCAGTTCCGGATAGCCCAAAATACCATATCTGGTATAATACCAGCTGTTTGTGCAGCCATTTATCACCATTTAGGGTCAGAAATCCGAGTCCCTGAATCCGGAAATGAGTGGAAGATGGTCGCAGAAGAATTTTGGGCAAAGTGGAATTTTCCATTGTGCCTTGGTGCAATGGACGGAAAACACATACGAATAAAACCCCCCTCTCATTCAGGAGCAACATACAGAAAGTACAAGGGATTTTTCAGCATCGTGCTGTTGGCCCTTGTAGATGCCAATTTAAAATTTTTGTATGTTGATGTTGGCACTAATGGACGAATTAGTGATGGAGGAGTATGGGGGAAATCTAAATTGAGGCAAGCCATTACAAATGGTGATATGAAGATTCCTGAAGAAGCCGCGGTACCAGGATCGGCATCTAAATTGCCATTTGTCATTGTGGCTGATAATGCCTTTCCGTTGATGCCAAATATCATGAAACCCTATCCGGGCAGTAATTTAAGTAAGGAATGCTTAGTTTTTAACTACAGACTTTCCCGTGCTCGGAGGGTTTCAGAAAATGCATTTGGCATTTTAGCTGCTCGCTTCAGGGTATTTGGCACCACCATTTTGACGTCTGTGCCAAATACTAAATTAATTGTGTTAGCTGCCTGTTCCCTTCACAATTTTTTGACTAACAGGTCAAAAAATACATATATTCCTGAAGACTGTGCAGACAGAGAGGATATTTTGAATGGAGTTTTAATTGAAGGGAACTGGCGGCAAAACACAAATCCACTTATTTCCTGCCAAAGGATCTCTAGCAGGGGATCCAATTATGCAAAAGATGTCAGGGACAGATTTTGTAATTTTTTTAACTCTGAAGGTGCTGTACCCTGGCAAGATAATAATTATACATTGCATTAATATTTTTTAATAAATTTATTATAATATATTAATGCAATGTATAATTATTTATCTTTTTATTTAACTGTAATGAAGAGAAATACTTGAATTTTATGTTTTTTCTTATTATGTTTAAAAAATACATAAGTACAATTTTAATTTCTGGGAATAAAAAAAAGTTATATTTTATGCTGTTTATTTTTGTGAAGAAATATCTTTAAATAATGCAAAATTAATGTATAATAAAACTGTAAATCTATATTATTGACTTCTATTTTTTTTTATTCTACATGCATTATAGCGGGAATCAAATTGTTTCAAAAATATTGTACTGTGTGGCATGCTGAATCATATTGACTTGGCACACCAAAGCTAAAATGTTCCCACCCCGGTTAAATACCATCACCCTCCATTTAATTTTTCCATTAAAAAAGATATTCTGTTGTGTTATCACTGTCAAAAAGGAACTATTAATAAACATTTTGTGTTGAACCATTTACAGTAATATGCATTGCCTTTTTTATTGTCATCAAAACAAAACTTGCATTTTAAAATATAACTTTTGTAATATAACGTAAGTCAATAAAAATGAAGTTAAAACAATATACAACTTTACTTTTTATTTGGTACTAACAAACAGCAAAATATTTTATATATGTAATAACTTACACTGATCTCTGCTCATAATTCGAATCTCCTTTATTATTAACATCTAATTCATAAATCCTATTTTGAAACACGGGGCTCAATCTTTTTTCTTGGTATATTTATTACTGATTCTTTAGACCAGGGGAGACCAACCTTTTTGGTAAGAATACCGCTATCTGATAATGAATCATTATGTGTGCCACTTCATACTTATACAGCAAACAAAAAGATGTAAAGAGTTTATAAGTTACTTATATATTGACTAATGGGATTTTCATGCAAATAGCATATTTCTTAGGCCAAATCTGTGAGTAGGGAAAACATAATAAATACTTGAGTTTTATTGAAAATAAACTTTTTAGAGATAAAATATATATATATATAAATAGTCACACAATACTTTCTTAATGTGGCTTTTGAATTTGTAATTTTTTTTAACAAGTCATTCTATATTAAGATTAGTTCTGCAAGAAGTTAACAAAATTAAATGGTTTTAGGTGTATATTAGTTTATTTTTAACTATACTGATTTATATAATGTTTGTATTAGAAAATACTTGTTCACAAAAAAATGTTGATCCAAAACTACAATAATATCTGACTGGCAAATTGTGCGGATAACAATAAGTGTTTTGTAGAGAAATTAAAAGAAGATTTATGAAAAGATAAGCATTTTCATGCACCTTACTAACCACGATTTAATATCCTCTTTGCCTAGACATGTGACTTAATTTTTTTTATACATTTTTCCAAACTGTATATAAAAACCTGTACATAAAAACTATTATTTGAATACTTTCCACTCCTTTTCTTCGTCAACGTGTAAAACGCGCAAGTATTTTTGTGTTGTTCAGATATGTTTGAGGGTCACCATGAATATAAAAGCTGGATGTAAATTAAGATGTTTCTTTGGAAAAATTCTCATCTCTACAAGAACTGAGATAATGAACTACATAAAATAAACACAATTATGTATATAAATAAAATTCATTTTTAAAATTAAGTCGATTAAAATCATCGTAGCTTATATAAAATAATTTTGTAAAAGAAAAACATTGCTAAAATGGTAAGAAATATATTTTATTCTAGACACTCAAAGAGTGTAGCGCAGAGCTTTCGACGGGCTGCTACCTGCTGCTTTGGGCAGGGCAAATTATCAAGCTCGGAGGCTATGAAAGCAGCAAAAGTTTCATTGACTGTTTTTTTGCCCACAGCCCCCAAGCATTTTTCCATATTTTCGTAAAACGCTTCTTGACTGCTCTCAACTTTTCTTTTTTTGGCTCGAGGTGTTGAGGTGGATACCTGAGGTATTGAGGTGGTCACAGGAGGTGTTGAGGTAAACACCCTTATCCTTTGTGGCAGCTCACTTTCAGATGGGGCTCTGTTTGGAATGGGAGGCAGTTCCACAACATTCTCAATGTCCTCATCGCTGACATTCAATGAAGTCTGTAATACATGAAAGAATTAAAAGTAGTATACATTTGAAAAGAAATATATAACTTCAGGGGTAAAAATACGTACTGCATTAACTTCCAGCTCCATATTGTCTAAATTTGAGATACTATCAAGTGGTTGGATAGTATCATCAAGGAACTGGAGGCGAGCGAAGTGTTCCCACTTGGGAACCAAATCTCTTGCACCTGTTCCACTCCTAAAAGAGGACAGTTTCTGCTTTTCATTGCGGTAGTAGGTGCGAAGATTCTTGAACTTCGCAATGCATACTTCTGAAAATAATAAGAATTTTAATTGAATTAGTAAATAATTGAATTTTCTGTTGTTTACTATCCTGGGTTCTAAATACAATACTTTTTGTCTTTACATACAGTACCTAGCATATGTTAATCTATTTTAATTATTATTTTAAGGCATATTCTTTTAAATGTAAAGAATAGGGTTCCCCGAAAACACCTTATAGGTATGAGGGTTCCATGAATCAAAAAAGATTGAATATCACTGATTTAACATAGCTTTATTCAGGTAACTGTAATTTCCTGTTTAAATTTTAGAGCTGGTCGAAAAGAATGAATTATTTAATTATTGCTGTATAACTCTTTAAGAAAAAAGCCTCTTAACTAAAATAACTAGGCGATCAAGTAAATATTCCAGAAGTAAACAAGAAATACACAAATCAATGGATAATTTCTGAAAATTTAAAACAATTTAAGTTCCATTTTGTTTTTCAACGAGAAATCCCGTGGCGTAAAAAAGTAAGGTGATAAATCATCAAAATTTTCAACCCAAATTACAATTTTAATAGTTTTTCTGCATACTTGATGAACTCTTTCATCATAATATCTCATTGTTACATAAGTGAAAAAAGTTTTGAATGTAATATTCCTTCCTGGTGCAACAAATTGCCCAATTTTGTAACACAATGGATACAGAAAAGGTAACTTGGACATTAGAAAGCTGTACTGAATTTTTTGACAAACAATACTTTTTGTTATATATTTTTATTATTAATTGTATATGGTAAATTTATTAATTGCTGTTTTAAATTACTATTATGTAATGTATAACTTTGGAAAATTTATAAATACATACACACACAAACATATATAGGTATATATTCCAAACATTTTACTCCAACATTACTAATACATCTATCGAAGATGGTTAAAATGAAACACTTCGCAAATACTGCTGAAGATAATTCAAATGCATAACAAATAAAAATAAATAAGAGTCTGTATTACTGACTCGCAAACTTTTCAATACATAGGCTGTTGCTGTAGCATTGTTGTCTACGCCAAACTGACTTTGGTGATAATATTTGGCGAAATTTTATCAAAACAATCAGATCCACTCACAGAACAAAAGTACATATTATTTCTTAAATACAACAAGAAATAGACGTTACACTAATTGTTTGACAAGAAAGTAAAAAGAAAAAAGGTATTGTTAAAAATATTTCAACTTACCTGGCGTGAAGAAAGCTTCCAGTGCCGGCCACCTCTCGCTCATCCTCATGGCGATCTGCTGAAATTCAATTTTTTAAGCCTCTTTCTAAAATGAAGATGCCTCGGATTCCATAGATATGGGAGCTTTTCAACCTCATCGATTAAAAAGCTCTCCATAATCCCATTCCACTTCATCAGAAACATCGACGATGAGCAAACGCGTGATGAAGTCGAGGCAGCCATCTTGTCTTCGTTTAGTAGACGAAGAATCCTATCGGCTGGAATTCCAAGCAATTTTTTATTCCGGACAATTTCTTCAGCTCACTAGCAAGAAATTGCTCTAAAGCGGTTGCTATGGCAACTGAGTAAAAATTGCTCGAATTGGACCAAAAATTGCTTGAAATGTATACGTGTGATCCGGCCTTAATCCGTACAAAGATTGATAAAATATCTTAAAAATTACGATTTTTAAAAAAAACAATTGTGTTTTTCGTTTTTTTCTTTCTCTTTTTGCGAGAAATATTTAAGCATTATTTTTGTTACATTTTTTTTGTTTAAAAATTACCGTTGTTTTCAATAGATAGATGAAGTTTGAAGGCATTAACTTAAAAATGAAACACGAAAACAAATTAAAACTTTAAAAAAAAATCAATTTTACAATAGCTCTGAGTTTGGTGGCGAAAACCTGTTTGGCGGAAGAAAACTCTTTTTCCACTCAGCCCTCTACGTTTGATGAAAGGTTACACTAAAAATGAAGGTGCGCCTATAAAAATTGAAAATCACCAGATTTGGCGAAATTGAATATCAAAAACTTTTTTTTTATAATTTTTCAAAAAATACTCTCAAAATTTTATTTCAATACTTAATAACTTCTATATTTATAAAAATAATCTCGCGAAACTTTTTTTCCATGTGTAGAACGATATTAACCACAATCTGTACAAAGATTGAAAAAATTACGGTTTTTTTTTTTTTTTTTTAAATATGTTTTTCGTTTTTTCTCCTTTTGGCAAGAAATATTTAAGCATTATTTTTGTTACATTTTTGAAGGTTAAAATTAAAATAAAATATCAAAATGTTTTTATCAGATCGTCTTTTTTTAATGTTTTTTTTCCAGTACATGTATATATAAACGTATATATCTAGGATTTTCCCAAACTGTTTTTTTTCTAACTTATATATATTTATATGTTTAATCAAACATTCAAACGTTCCGAAAAAACGCAGTCGTTTCAATGGCTATCTGTAAATTTTTCTTTTATTTATTACTTATAGAAAAATTTGATTTTAATATATATATATATATATATATATATATATATATATATCTGTGTGTGTGTGTTTTAAAAGGATAATTTCTATTATTTCATTACTAAATGAATTCTTTGTTAATTATAAAGTACATCGTCTATTATTTTGGATCAAAATACATTTTAGAGACATTTTAAAGCTAACTATATGTATCAATTGATTGATTCATGAAAATCGGAAATCTATTTTATTATTTTTGATTCTTTGAAACTAACTATTATTAAAAAAATGAGGAACGTTCTTTGTTTTACTCTTAGCATCAGAATCGTTTTCTTTTTATTGCTTCACACTAATAATTTTTTAATTCTAACGCAATATTTTTTTTTGTAAGTCATACAACGAAATTTGAAGCTGTATCTTATCTATGAGAAGGAGGGGAAGATAGAACCATTATTTTACACTAAAAAAACACGTGTTCGGGCTATAGAGAGGGGAAAGAAACCTGTCTTAAATCAAAAGTAAGTGGAATATAGAACAAATTTCGAAAAAGGGAAATTTTTTGACATAGTTTTAGAAATCACTCACATTGTGTGCGTACAAACACACACACAGAAATGCTGGTATCATGAGGAAAACAGAAAGCCCGAGAAAAACGCCGGGCTAAGCGGTGGAGGGGGGTGGGGTGGAAGTCATTTTGAAAAAGAGTATTAGAAGTGCTGATTTTGTGAAGGAAAGGGAAAATTAATAAATGTAGAGAAACCCGTGTAACGCCGGACCATGTAGCTAGTATTTTTAAAAATAAGAAATAAAGAACAGAATTTTTAAGTATTCGTTCTGTACAGTTAAATAAAAAATAAATATTTTAGTACGAGCCTTTTATCCCTGCACCGCTCAGTTTAATATCCCAATATCTAGGGATAATTTCAGTTTGACACGATTCTAAACATACAATTGTTAAATTAACTCCTTTGCGTACACAAAACATTTTTCATATGAGAAAGGATTTGTTGGCATTGATATATAGAAACAATAGCGGAAAGCAGAATATATGTAAATTTTTTTAAAACAACGAAATCCCTCCTGCAACGGCATCCAACAATTTAAAATAGTTATGGATTTATCGTTAAAGGTATCGTCCAGATTTTTTCGTAACTCTGCACATTTTGCTTTCCATAAATCTGAAGATGTTGGTTCATTAAAAGCTCCATTTTAAAATTATCAACTTCCATTCACTCAAAAATTGTCAAATTTTAGATTGGTGTAGAGGGCCACTGAGAATTGTATCGTGTGTCAAATGTGGCACACATGTCATAGCTTGACGACGCACGTGCTAGATTACTTAGTTATTGCATTTCTTGTAAGTAAGATAATGTAACTATTACACAGTATGTGTTTTTGCTTATAAAATTTATAGTTCTCAGTTAGTAATAGTAACACTGCGTGTGTGATGCGAGGCTTTAAATAAATTCTCAAAAACTAATTATAAGCCCAAGTTCAATTTTACTTCTTTCGCATCATGACCAATGTTAAATCAACTAAAATCAACCATATTAAAGCGATCTCTATTATCAGTTCTATACAGTGATAACACTGTAAATCTGGAGACTTTGCCAACGCCTTATGCTCCGATAGAATTTAAAGTAGAGTTTCTTAAATTAGATTGCAACGTACAGAAAGTGATAGCACTGTACATCTGTAGACTTGATCATCGCCTAGTGCTTCAACAGAAATTGATCAAAATAGAATATTTAGAATCTATTAGCTGATATTTTTTTAGAATTTGTTGATAGATATTAAAAAGTCTTCTACTTTTTGGGCATGCTCTATTGTTTGACAATTCTCTATTGATGAATAAGACTATACTCCGTGGTTGGAGAAACAATTTTTCAAAATTTTATATTGTGATTTGTATTTGTTACAGGTTAAAATAAAATGTTCACTAGTTTCTGGCACTTGATAATCCGAACACAATGGAGAATCTGCTTGTTTAAAAAGAAAACAAATATCATTTAATGGTAATTTTTTTGCTCGCAACTTATTAATTAAAACTTCTGAATTTTTATTTTTTGCTGCCTGTCAATTCCACTTTTCAAGATGAGAAATATAATTATATTTTTTATGTCTTCTGTTCTTTTCCCATGCTTCTTCATTTTAACTTTTATGTTGTTTTTTGAAATATATATGTAGATCTTCCAAAGAAATCCAAGGAATAATATTCCAAGGTTCTGGAGAGGCTTTGGCTAATTTATCAACTTCTTCATTAATTTCTATTCCCTTGTGAGCTGGTACCCAAATGAAGGTAATTGATTGTGCTATTTAGAGACACTCATGTAAAGTTGAACTTAAATTTAAAATTATCTTTTTGGATTTTCCATTAATAGTTTGGATACTTTATTAAAACTGATAAACTATCCGTCAGGATAACATAGTTTTCTGCTTCAGTAACCCAATTTTGTAACGCAGTCCATATGGCTATAGCTTCAGCTGTGAAAATTAAAATCACTTCTTTCAGTAACAAATTCTGTCAAACTTTTTTCTTGGGGATTAAGATTCCTATGGATGTTTCATTTGCAGTTTTTGAATCATCTGGATTAGGATGCTGTTATTAAAATTTGGATGTAATCAATAAACATTTTTTGCACTATGATTTCTGGTAGATTCCTGTTTTGAAGAGGCAGATCATGAGTATATATGTTTATTTTGTGATTTTCGTAGATCGGTGGAGGAGGGAACTTTAGAGATACACAGCTCCTGGAGTAGGTTGATTGCCTTTTGAAAAATACTAGTTTCTTTTTTTCTATATTTATAAGAAATATCCTTAGTATCCCAAAACAAACTTGAATTCGGTGACCAGTCTTTTAATGCTAGTTGTTTACTTATAAATTTTTGGAACAGGAAATTATGACGATTATTAATACTGCTATTCATAGACTGCTTTTAATAAACCTATCGGGATGTTTCTTGGGAAACCTAGGGCTAATAGTAAGGAAGCATTGTAAATCGGTTCTAGTTTTTTGTCTGTTGCTACTGCTAGCAAAGGAAAGAAGTTGACTTCCATGGGCAAAGATAAATTGGATTGGGACATTAATAACAGTTAAAAGATGATCAGATCTTGTTCCTATTTTAGGAGAAGATAAGGCTTTAATGGCATTTAAATATTTAAATCCTTTCTGTCGCAGATAATTAATATGATTTTTCCAAGTGATATTGGGGTCGAAGAGTATACCTAGAATTTTAAACTCTTCACTTCGGGAATAGGTTTGTCCCATATTTTAAGTAAAAGAGGTATGGTGCTTCTTTTTCTGGAAAAGTTGATTAGACTGCTTTTTTCTGAAGAGGTGGACAATTTCCATTTCTTACACCAGGCTGAAATATTATTTAAAGATTCTTGCATTTCGCCTATTGTTTTATTCCGATTTGTGCCGCTATTATATAAAAATATATCGTCTGCATAAAACAGTAGATGGCTGTTGTGTTGGATTTCAAATAAGTCTGCCATATAAATCATAAAGAGGAAAGGCCTTAAAACAGAACCCTGAGGTACGCCATAATTGTTTTTGATCATTTTCGAAAAGTTGTTCCTCCATTTAATTTGTATTGTTCTCTGATGTAAGAAATTTTGAATTCATCGTAGCAATCTACAAGAGTATCCAACTTTTTTTAATTTACAAACCATGCCACTTGACCACATTGAGTCATATGCTGCTTTAATATCTAATGCTACCAAAAGAAAATTTTCCTTGCGTTCTCTAGCGAGTATAATATCATGTTGAAATTAAAGTAACGTATTGATGCTGCTTCTGAGAGGGTAAAAACCATGATGATTACATGAAAAATTTTATTGCAAAAACTGAAATCTAACATTCTGGGCAGGATCATTCTTTCTAATAATTTGGCAATTACTGAGGTAAGTGATATTGGACGGTATGACGCAACTTCCTTGGGATTTTTGTGAGTTTTTATGAAAGGTAAAATAATTGCGTGAGTCCAATCTCTTTTGGAATTTGACTTGAAAACCAACTGTCATTTAAGGATTTCAGAAGTAGATTTGTTCCTTTGATGGGGAGATGGTTGATTGTTTGGAGAGAAATTTTATCATGCCCGGGACTGCTGTTCTTTTGATGAGATATTGCTATTTCTAATTCTTTTAAAATGAAAGGTTTATTAATATCTCTTGACTATTGTCTTAAATAGAGATATTTTGAATACTATCGTTATTTTGTTTTGCGTAATATTGTAAGAAACAGTTTGCTTGGGATTGTTCGTTTGTTAATATGATTTCCTTTGTTCTCAATAATATTAAATGAAGAATTGTTATGATTTGCTCTATTTTTGATTATGCGAATTATTTTAAAAAGATGTTTGGGAGAAGTGATTTTTTCGCATGTACTGTGCCATTAACCTTCTTTACAAGCTTTGATTGTTCGCTTAAGTTCTGCGCTTATTTCTTTGTATTTTATCCAATCTTCTTTAAAAATTTTCTTGCTTTATTAAGAAGTTGTCATTTTTTTTGCTCTTAAATGACCGCATGCTGCTGTCCACTATGGAGCTCTTGAATTTATCTGTTTCTTTTATACTTGTTGAGATGAGAGATTTGGGCTTTTTTAATTTCTTCTATAATATCCATATTTACATTTTCATTTGAACTTAACTTTTAGTGAAGAAGATTAGTAAATTTGTTCCAATTTGTTTTTTGTCTAAAAGGGTTTGTTGCTGAGCTGTATGATCTTTTGTATTTAATGATTATATGGAAGTGGTCACTTTCAAAATTATCGGTATTTGTTGACCAAGATAAACCATAATTTAAATTTATTGATGATAAAGAAAGATCTATACCTGTAAATATTCCCGATGAATGGAGATGAGTTAAACTTTTATCGTTTAGCAACACATTGTGTCATTTTCAAGATCCCAATCAAAGATCTTTTTTCCAGGAGCATTGGAATTTTTTGAGCCCCATATCTCATGAGATGCATTGAAATCTCCCAATTTCAAACTGTGATTATCAATATATGATACAATTTTCGATAAGTTGACGTCATTAAAATTTCCCGGTGGAAGGTAGATATTAAAAATTGTAAGATTGATTGATTGAATATTAACGTCGCAATGTTCAGCTGCACGAGGGCTTTTGGCGACGGACTACGTAATTTTGAACCATGGTCAAGTGACATGGACGATACCTAAAAAT
Organism: Trichonephila clavipes; assembly: GCA_019973935.1. Lineage (NCBI taxonomy): Eukaryota > Metazoa > Arthropoda > Arachnida > Araneae > Nephilidae > Trichonephila > Trichonephila clavipes. The sequence goes on along the minus strand of BMAU01005034.1, from coordinate 56,748 downwards.
TGTAAGAGGAACTGTATTTATCTGAGCTCTGACTATTAAAATTTCTAGGTCTTCACTAATTTCTGATAATATTTTTATGGCGCTAATATTTTTATTTAAAGCTATCTCTAATCCACCTCCTCTTCTGATTTCTCTATCAATTCGGAAAATATTCTTCTTGGGAATTGTGAAAATTTCATTTGGATGTAACCAAGTTTCTTGAGATATTAAATAAAATGCTTGCTTTTTGAAAAATTGGCGCGAAAAGAATATCTAATATCTCTTGTTTTTAACTCCACGTGCATTCCATTGTATTATATTCATGATTTAAGAGGAAAAAAGCTGCAATACATCGAATCAGTTTAAATGCCCCTCCCCCCCCAAAAAAAGGAAGAAAGTAGTTTAATATTGATTTTTTAAAGAAAATATAAGAAAATTTGTATATATATCTATATTTTTTTATTTTGTTTCACTACACCTTCTAATGTATTTCCTCTCTGTTCTTATATTTTCTTGAGTCTTTTTGCTTTTTCATTTAATTTTTCTATTTATTGGATAATCGTCATCTTTTGGTATTGTCATATTGGTAGCAACTTTTTTAACAGTGGAATCCACTGCATTCATCAAGGAGGAAAAACTCAAATTTATTTTTGCTACCACCGTATTCAGTTCTGTCGTAAAACGCTATACTATTTGTTCTAATTTCTTTTTAAATATGTTATTGTTTTCTTCAAATTTCTGTTCTAGTTTTTTAACCTTTTTTTCAAGATTTTCTATTTTCTCTGCTTGATTATTAAAAGTTTTGGCTTATCATGAGGTTTTTTTTTTTTCTGCATTTTGAAACTTTTCAACTGCTTCATTTCTCGAGATTTGTTGCTCTACTTTAATTTTTAAGATTTCGGTTTTTTTCTTGATATTTTTTACATACTTTAGCGTTAGCTTAATGCGCTTCTCCACAAGAGCTACATTTTTTTTTTTTAGTTTCTTTACATTAATTTTCAGAGTGGTTTAGTGAGCATATTCGGCATTTTATTGAGCTTCGGCAAAATGTTTGAATGTCTCCGAATTTCAATAGTTTGTGCATTACTTAGGTTTTTCAAAGTATAGGTTAGTTTTATACATTTCAACCCCTATTGGGACTCTTTCGGTATGATGCATCCGATTTGGGTAACTTTAATGGTTTTGATAGGTTTGAATCCAGATTCTGTTTTTGGTAAAGCGTTGAGTGTCCAAAATTGCATAATTGTTTTCTAATTCCGATTTTATGTCGTCTTTTGTATATTCCGTGTCTATTCCTTGTATAATATAACTACTTGTTAGGCCAATAAAGGACAATCTTGTACTTATTTTTACGCCATTTATTTATTTAATTTTTAATGCTTCTTTGGCGGTCTCGCAACAATTTGTTTTAATTATAATCTCATTATTTCTGGTTTTACTTATACTCTGGAAATTTTTTTTTATTGTGAAAGCTTTCATTATTACTTTTTTAAATTTAAGTGAATTACCACTCTGAAAGTTATTTTCTGATTTTAAAAAAATCGTAATATTCGGACTCGTATTTAGATTTTGTTGTTCCTCAAACCTGACTAACAATTCCATATATATATCTGTTAAATTACTTCTATATTTATTTACTGTTGAGTTAGTACCGATATTTTCGATTTCCATTTTGTTTTTTGGGTGAGGGTAATCACCCATTTTTTCTTCCCTATTCCAACACTCTATTTCGTATTTATACACAAACTTGTGCAAATACTAAATTTAAAAGATCTTATCCAAAGATAGAAGAAAAAATTATACTAAATAAATTTTAAATAAAAATCTTAGTCACAAAATAATCTCACCGCCTCGAATCAGAAGTTTAAACACCAGCAACTTTCCGACCTCACTCAACAATTCATTGCAGAATCATCTCTATTATATATTATAATCAAATCTATTATTACACAGTTAAAATTTACATTTACAAAAATAAATCAATAAAAAACTTAATTTTTCGTAAGATCCAATTGAAGAGGAAAGCTCATGGTGGCTGGTGTCATCGTGATAGTTTCTTTTTCACACCTACATGTAAAACGTGAACTCACCGCTAGACGATTCATTATTTCTTATTGCAGGGTTGACATCTACCCGATGTCCGGTTTGGGTTAACTATTCTAAAAATACTGAATAGACTAGGATGTGACACACAAAGCATTTAATCGCACACACACAAAACACAACATTACATAGCGAAGTTTTTTGTACATCTAATGAAAGAACAGAGCAGCAACATTATTGCGTCATTAGCTTGACGCTGATTGGTTGGAGAGGCGATGCCATTCGCAACATCCTCCCCCCTTTTTTATAAGCTGGATAGCTTAGTCAAAAACATCAGTTACAGTCAACAAGTTCAGCTTGTCGGGTTTCTTCACTGGACGACCACATCTGGTCACCTGAGGTTGCTCAGTAGCTTTCAAAGTATCAGGATTTGGACAGTTCACGGACGAATCAGCCTGCTGAACCTTTTGGTGCGGTGGATTTGTTACATCATTCCCACTCACCTCAAACGGAAACACACGTTGAATTGGACGAATTAAGGTGTCACAGGGGTGTTAAAATTCTCTAGGGGTCTGGAAATATAAACAATTTTCAAACAGGTATAATTTCTTTAAATTTAAGTTAAATAATTCGAATCTTTTACACATTACTTATACAGGAATGGGGCTTCAGAAAAGTATAAAATGTTTAAAATATAATCATATTTTTAAAAATTATAGGCATATGAATATAAGAAACTTTTCTATAAGAAATATTTACTATGTTTTTTTTTACGTCGCGCATGCTATTTTCTAAAAGATTACGTTTAATTACTAGCTATAAGTTGATTTATAAAGACAAATGTATTCTTAATACATTGTAGGTACTTTTATATAAATAAAATAATAACTTACATATTTTAATAAATAAAAAAATACATTTTTAAAAAATGTTTAAAAAATGTTTAAAAAATTGCAATATTTTTCAAATATTTTGAAATACAAAAGATATATAATACTAAAATTAGGTAGGGTTTAAAGAGTAAGATGCATTGTATAATTCTGTAAAGTTTTATACATCAGAGGCTAATATTTTAGAAAATAGCGTGCGCAAAGCAAAAAAATACTTAATATTTATTATAGAATTTTCATATGTTTTTGAGTTAAAATTATGATTATACTTTAAACATTTTATACTTTTCTGAAGCCCCATTTTATTTTAACTAATATGTAAAAGATTCGAATTATTTAATTTAAATTTAAAAGAATTATACCCGTTTGAAAATCGTTTATTTTTTCAGACCTTTAGAGAAATTTAACACCCCTGAGACTTCTTAAAGTACAAGATTGAGTCTTTAGTTTAACAGTTCTTACCAGTCTATTCTTCCCTGGAATCCATTTTATTACACGAGCTAAAGGCCATTGAAGACGTTTTTTCCAATCATCCCTGATCAGAACTGTATCACCCACTTGAATACTCGGCGACTGAGGATGTTGTTTTTGTCGTTGAATTAATTGACCAAGGTATTCATTTCTGAATCTCCTTTTTAGCTCCTCGATTACTTTGGCTCTAAATCTCAATCTTTTCCGGAAGTGATTAGAAACCCGGACTTCTAAATCTTTACTATCGGCAGTTGGTATTTTAAACAGGAACCTTGCGGGCTAAATTGGAGTTAGATCCTGCATATCTTCAGACAGATATGTCAATGGACGTGAATTGACAACTTTTTCACATTCGCATAAAATAGCAATTCTTCATACGTAAATATGGCATTCCCTAAGGTTCTCCTGAGAAGCTCTTTCACCGTTCTCACAAGCCTTTCCCAAAATCCTCCCCACCAGGCAGCTGTGGGAGGTATAAATTTCCATGTTATACGTTGCATCTCTGCATATTGAGATACTTCGTTCCAATCGATAAAAATTAATTTGTTGAAGGCACCTCTGAAATTCGTGCCGTTGTCAGAATATATTATTCGAGGTCTTCCTCCGCTGGACACAAAACGACGAAAAGATTAATGGAAGGCATCAGTCCAAAGAAAGGAAACTAATTCGAGGTGCAACGCACGATAAATGGCACAGGTATAGAGGGCAATCCAAACCTTATCACCCCGTTTGACGTATAGGGGACCAGCCAAATCTACACCTACCTCTTCAAACACTGTGGCGTCTTTTACTCTTTCAGATGGTAGAGAAACAGGATCAGTCATTGGAGATTTACTTTTAAATCTTCGACATTTAACACAGGCATTCCATATCTTTCGAACAGTTCTTCTACCACCTGTTATCCAATATTCTTCACGTATTATGCATAAAAGCAACTGCGTCCCTGAATGATGATTCTTTAAATGAAAATGCTTTACAAGTTTTTGCGTAAATATACAATTGTTAGGCAGTAAGATTGGAGAAAGAAAGTTAGGTGCATCTATGCGTTCAGTGATTCGCGTTTTCACACGAATAATGTTCCTATCCTCCCTGAATACACTCAAGTTTGAAATCAAAAGTTTCATCTGTGAAGCTCTGAGCTTGAACAGATCGGATCAGCTGGATCTCAGCACCCTCTAACTTATCTAAAGACAATTGTCCTTTCTCTTTGTCACTGATTCTGCTTCTAACATTATTAAGAAATCTAAGAACCAATGCAACTAATCTTAAGATTAAATGAAATTTTGAAAATTTCCTAGCATACCATGACAACAATATTTTGGGTGTTCGAGTCAAAGAACACAACATACCAATTGGATCAAACAATTTTTGAACAGTCACTAAAATAAGTCTTTTAGTTATTTTAGTGTTTCACCTGATAAACTTTCAAAATCAATTTTACACTTCAGAGTGTCCTTATCAAGATACCAGATTATCCCTAATAATTTCGTTGTGCCTGTACTTTCCCAATTACGTAAATTAAAACACCCACGTGGCAAAATTTCCTTAGACCTTAAAATAAATTCTTCTTGTTGTGAAATACTATTCACCCTTGTAACGCAATTATCTACATAAAACGAAAGTTTTAACTTAGAGCCTTGTTGAGTATCATCTGCTGGCACATTTTCCAGCAAGTGCGCAAGCACTGCAGCTAACAAGAAGGGACTCGACAATATGCCAAAAACCACTCGGCAGTGAAGGTAAACAATTTCCTCACCCTCGTCAGGGTAAAAGAATCTTAAAAAAAACCCTATGCTTAAGGGTAATTCCCAGCTGAAGGAAGGCTTTCTCAATATTGGCATAAAGTCCGATCGGATACCTACGAAACCTGTCTAAAATATTTGGTATCTGCTCAATTAAATTTGGACCTTTATACAATAATTCATTTAGCGAAATTTGACCAGTTGCACGAGGCGACGCGTCAAAAACTGGTCATATTTTAGTTGTAATGCTATCGTCTTTCACAATTGGTCGATGCGGCAAAAAATATAAATTTTCACCTTTCTCTTCAATTTTTTCTATAATTTCTAATTCTTCCCGTTCTTTAAATACAACTTTATAATCATCTAGAATCCCATTTCGTTGGGCGCGTTCGCACATCTTTTTATGCCGCTTCCATGTCAGATCTTTGTTGGAAGACAAATTTATTGCTTCCGATTTAAAGGGCAAACAAAGTTCGTATCTACCGTCTGGTAGAATTTTCATACTGTTTTTAAATTCTTCAATCACCTTTAACCCTCTGGGTGGTTAGCTTCCCCCTGAAAAGTTATTCCGAAAGCGTTTGCTGTTATTTTGCCGTTCGCTTTAAAAATGCCACAGTCTTCTTTCCTTCGCTTTAAAAATGACACAGTCTTCTTTCCTTTCCCCCTTTTAAAACTTGGGAGGTTGAATGGGGACAATTTTATGACTTAGTTCGGACCCTTTGGCAAGTTATAATCAAGAGATCAATCGTTTACAGCTAGCTGTTAAAATGCCTTGGGCAATCTTGTATGTCGGTCGTTTCCCCTATATGTTCAGTCACAGTAAAATTAAAACAAAATGAAGGGTAAAAAAAAGGAAAAATAAAATATATAGTGTGTTAGAAGTTGAAAAATAATTATATTTTCTTCAAACAAAATATATTTTTCTGTCATTTTTTAAAAATTAAGAATATATATATATATTTTGGTATTGCGATTTGAACCAGAAAAAAGCATCCTGTATTCATTTTTGAATATGAGTGTAAGAAAACGCACTCACTTTCCTGTTTTTTAAAAAATTAATGAGGTAAAAAGAGCGCGAAGGCCCTATCTCTTTTTTTAAACAATTAGACAATAAATGGTGCATACGGTGATATACATACGATGATTATATTTATGAAATAAAACCAATCTTTCTCTATTCAATTATATTTTTAATTTAAAATAACATAAAAAAGGATTTCACAATGCTTTTAATTTATTTTAATTAAAATCATATAAATGATATTTTTATGTTAACTGAATATTTTTCGGAAAAAATATAAATTTTCATTCCTAGTGTTCTCCTTTTCGAACTTCTTGTATTAAATAAAAATTTCTTTTCTACATCGGCATTTGTGATGGACATAACACACATTCAGTCAATAATTTTTAATTTTAATGGGGGATATACTTCTTCAAATGCGCATGACAGTACTTCTAACCATTTTCTACTCAAGTTAAATTTATTATTTTTCTGTTTCTTTTATTACAAGGAAAAATGTCACACATCGATAACTACATTTTCACACAATTCAGTCATTACAAATTCTATTGTGAGAAAAGTTCTCCCTAATTAATTTTATCTTTCAAAACAGTACACTTAAAACAATTTTGTTCAGTGAAGTTAACCGACAGTTCCACAATGTATTCATACCAAATTTTAAAAACAAATTTAACACTTGGAAATGTATCCTGTATTAAATTTTTCAGTATACACAAATATTTCCTGCTGTAGGGAAGATATAGTATGAGAGAGAGAGAGAGAGAGAGAGATGTTTTACAGACAATTTAACATTGTCGGTATGGAAATTTCCTACTCCCTTTCAAAAGGAAAACTCTTAAGAAATTCTCTCGGTTGGCATTTGACCCATAATTTGTGAAAAAGTAGCAGGTTTTGCCTTAAAACAAATTGTACAGTTATTTACAAGCTTTTTACACATATTACAACCATTTATTGGCCAAAGACTTTGTCTAATAATAAACAGTAAAGTTTGAGGACCAATATGCAATTGTGATTCATTTCAAGAATTAAATTTCTTAATCTATGATTATTAGGAAGGATTATCTGTTGTTTTTTGACAAAACTCAAATTTTTGTGTGCCAGTCTACATCCTACTCATAGCCCATTTTCAGAGTCTAAAACTGGAGTGAGATTTTTAATCTTACTTTGAGAGTTATCTATACCCTTAGGCCCCCTTCATACCAAAAGATTCCGATTCATTCACCATCAAACTTATCTGATCGACCAAGATTCGGCTTCGTAATTTCCCACTCAAATTAGCCAAAATTTAATTCCTGCCTTCACACCAAACGAATCTGATTATTTCTATCATGAATCTCGTCCCCGCGCGATTCAGGTCAGATTTTATTCAATCATTCACCAGCAGCCGGAAGCAATTTCTTAAAGAAAAAGTGAATTCAAACAAATAGAGTGTTGATTTTTGTTTTTTGTATGCTATTAGTGATTATATCACATAAAGTTTCTATTCAAGAAACTTATTTAAGATGTTAGAAGATTACAACTTTTAGTTAGGTTTAAAATCAGTTTGTTTTCATGTCAATAAAAGGCGCTTTTCTTTGTGTGTGGTATTCATAGTATTCTTTTTCATTAAGAGTAAACTAATTCTAGCTCTTTTCACCGAGTGTGCAGGCTAAATTTTACCCCTGCTAAAGTTGCGCAAATGATGAATTTAGTGTTTTGCATGTATTATTTTATTCAATTTTAGAAATTTGAAAGCTTTACTCTTTACTTAATAATATTTTAAAGCAAAATGTGTTTTGTCTGGGGAGGGGGATATTCTGAGGGATGTTTGTAATAGCTTCAGAGATCAATTTGATAAGAATTTATTTCATTTTGGGGGAAAAATTAAAAATTTATAAGAATGCCAAAATAAAACAACAATATTGTCGATAATTTAAATTTTTTTAAAAGTTTCTATTTTATTACTACATAGATCTCAAACTTTGTTACATGTTAGGTTAAACAAACAAAATGTAAATGGCATGTAAAATTTTTAATTCATTAATGTATTAGAAAACCATTTTTATATATAAATCTATAATAAAAAAATAGTTGTTATATGCCACAAATGTGTAGTATATAACGACACTTGAAATGCCTTTTAAAAACAATAGATATATTAGTTGTAAAAGTGATAGCATTATAGTATAAATACAATACATATTTATTATTTGTTACTTCTTTTTAGACTATAATTACCCTTGATACTAACAGGGGCAAAAAAATAAATAAATAAAAATTGTGTATGTGTACTAGCGTACACACGTAAGAAGTGAAACTTGTGTATGACATCATTTTTCGAAAAAAAATCTACTATTTACAACTTTTCAGCAATTGGTTAAATAAAGCTAAATTAGATATAGTTTAAGCAAACGGCTTTTATTATCATAGACATGGATACAAATAATACAATTATTTCACCTTATGGCTACTAAGATTATTATAGCATTTCATTAATTGTAATAGAATTATTGCTATCATTGTTATCATTATTATATATTTTTGTAATTAATGGCTTATGATAACTGAAATATGGAATACAGGGCTTACATTCCACGGAATTTAGTGACCGAGTAAAAACTCCATCAATTGTAGTGCCGGATCTTGTTGTTGATGTTTGAGGATTGTTTTTCATAGATAAATTACATTCATCTTTTAAAAATTCAACTAGCTTCAAAGATTTATTTGATGCAAAATTGACATTAAAATCTCCAATTAAAATCATCGGTATTTCATCATTATTGTTACGGAGTAAAGAGGCGCCTCCTCTTGTGTACGGCAACAATGAATGGTGAAGAAAATTAAAATAATATCATCCAACTTCTGATTAGGAGATATGTATAATGCAACAATCAAAATTTTCATCCCATTTTCCATTTGGCATTGAGCCATACATAAATCACCAACCGCTGATGCTAGTGACCCATGAAAGTCAGGAGAAAAAACAGAAAAATCTATAGATGAAGTTACAATGTTAACAACATCATTAGAATTATGATATATTCCTACACCTCCTGCTCTCGTGTTCGGCCGTTTAAATTTTGCGATGCATTTGAAGTTAGTGATGTTTATTTCACTTTTATTCTTTTTAGCCATGATTCCGATAGAACTAAAACATTTGAAAATCCTTTGATTTTGCTGATCATTTTAGTTTTGAAATATTATTTATCACGTCACTACTGAGTTTTAGAAATAAACAAGGCGAGCAACAGAAACACGTGACTTGACCCTCTCACGGTTATGGGGTAAAACAATTTTGCATTTCAAGTTTTTAATTAATATACTTTTAATTAAACACAATATCTTTATTAATTATAGCCTATGTATTATTCTGATGTATAAGCTACATTATTGTAAAGTTTCATTAAAATCCATTAAATTGCTTAAATAGTATAGATCCGCAATTTTAAAAATGCACAAAAAAAAAATGAACCCTTGGTTCTTCAAAGTGCAATAGGAAAAAATATTGAAAATTAAATAATTAACACACATTTCATTCGAACTGCCTTTTGACAATTTAATATGCAGAGTATTTCATTTTGTTATGTAAGCAGATGTATAAATTCGAAAATGGAGCCAAAAACTCAGTCGAATTAAAAAAGGTTGCTGTTTAATTATTCTATCGTCATGTGATTATGACGTCAAGTGTATGGAGTCCATTCTATTTCGTTTCTGAGAAAGTTGCCACTAATGCGCATGCACGAAAATCCTCTTGGGAACTTCAAAATGCGTTAAAAATTAGGGAATATTCGCTCATGTAAAATCGCATTTTTTATTAAAGTTTTTATTTTTTAAAGGCTTAATTTTTAATTTAATGCTTTCAAACTGCGCACACCAATTACAAACAAGAGTAATTTTTAAACAAAAAATATAACATAAAAACTGTTTTATTAGATTATCGTTAAAAAGTTTGAAAAACGAAAAACACAAAAAGTTTTTGAAAATCTATAAGTTTTAATCAATTTTTTCAATCTTTGTACAGGATAAGGATAATATAATTCTACACTCGAACAAAAAGTTTCGTGAGATTGTTTTAGGAAACATTCACGTTATTAAATATTTAATATAAATTTTGAGTAGAGTTTGAAAAATCGTGAAAAAAAAGTTTTAAACATTTTATTTTTTAAATTACTGATTAAAAAAGAGAATGGCATGACTTTTTTTAGTGTAGAATATCAATTCATTAACACGAATAACACTTCTTGCAAAACGATTTAGAAATCATTGTCATAAAAATGTATCCCCTTTTAACACCTTTTTAAAAAAATCATAAAAAATAGAAAATAGCATTATTTTGTAAAAAAACATTATACAGAATCATGGCGAAATGAACGGTCTTTCCGATTCTGCAATTATATTTTGCCTGAAATGAAAGAGGAAGATAGGATGTAATTTTTAAAAATGGGGAAAACGTAGTACTTCGTACGGATCGACCGTAATAGTATCAGGGTGTATGGTGCGTCACAGAAAAACGTGACGGAAAATTTTTCCCATACGCCGATAAGGAAGTTTCACTTCAATAAAACCGTTCTGATATTTCTTGTTCTATGTATTTCCATTTGAAAATAAATGAAAAAGGATACAGTTGGGAAATTAATAGCTTCATACCTTAATCGTCTTAAAACATTAAAAACAGCATCCATGTTCGACAGCAACTGATGGAAGAATGATTGACCCGTATTGACTTCCTTGTCGGTGTGAAGGCAATTCTTGGTTCGTTCAGAATCGCTGTGAATTGGATTGATCCGGCAGACTCAGAATCATTTGCTGTGAAGGGACACAAATCCTTCCGTACTGGACAAATCCTTTATTTCCGAGTTTAATTCCATTTGTTGTATCAACTTTGCAAGGGTAATTTCAGCTAGTTGGATTTCAGATATTCTTAGTGTCCAATTCGTTTGTTGGGCGTATTTTTGAATTTGTGGATGAACCTGTAAATATAACTAAGAACACACAAATTTTTTTTGAAAATTACCAGGTGAAGAATTTCAGCTTTCTTTAAAGAGAAAAAAAATAGGCTTCTGAAGTAGAAATCGAGCTACTAAAAATATTTTGTGAAGTAGGTTGCCCTCACATACTACAAAGCGACAATGGTCGTGAGTTTACAGCTACTGTCATGCAAAAATTAACAAGCCTGTGGCCAACGCGCAATATTTTGAAGGGTAGTCCTAGACATCCACCTAGTAAAAGATCTCCGTAGTGATAAAATTAAAATGTTGAAGCTATGGTACGTTCTTAGTTAATTGCAAATGACACAAAAAATTGGGCAATAGGTTGTCACCTTGTTCAGTTCCAAAAGAATTCCTCTTTCATCGAACCATTAAATGAGTGTTTCCCAGTGGTCTATATACACCCTCCAGGAGTCTATAACGACCTGCAAGGGTCCACGACAGTGAAAAATAAAATGTGGATCTATAAGGTGTAAATTAAAATGGCTCTCATTAAACCAGATCGTAACTTGAATCTTTTTAAAAAAATGATCTAGTGGCCAAACCAAATTAACTGATTTATTTACTAAATTTAGAGTAAGGTTAAATTGTGGTTACTAGGTGACAGAATAAATTTTATCGAGACAAGGACCATTTCCTAATTTTTTCCAGAATTAAGCTAAAGAACTATAATATTAGACGTCCCGAATTTTCACAATTTGTCACAGACAATCTGTTAAGACATATTAACCTACGTTCAACATTTAAATGTCCTTTACTCAGATTTTGAAGGTAAGTTTCAGGTTGCTTTTTTTTATAGTAGTACCACAGTAGACAATGAATTCATGTAGTCACATTGAAAAAAATGTCATAATACAAAAGGAGCTGTTCAGAATAGGTCCTAACGAGAATCTTAAAATAATGTTTAGAAACGGATGTCAGCAATTTTGGCTTTAAAGAACCTATTATTGGTCACGAATTATGGATTATAGAGAGAGAATGTTTTTAATTACTTTTCCTAGTTAGAGGTTGTTTCAGTGAGTTTGCCAATCTCAAAAACGGACACTTTTTGACAAAGGAGATTTAGGGTTAAATCCAGTGGCGTTGCAAGTCCCGAGTGAGCCATGTTGCAAATTTCCTTCGGAGCCCCCTTTTAGAAATGGGAGCTTTGTAAATGCGACTATTCAGGAGCATAGCTTTCGCCGTATCAGTGATACGGGGTCTCCCAGCTACAAGGGCCCCAACATGTGTAACTACAGTTCTACTAACAGGGCTCCCATATTTAAATAAGGGCCCTTAAGATTATTTTGATACAGGGCCTCCTCAGACCTAGCTACGCCAGTGGGACTATTGATGATAGTTTACAGCTTCGTATTTACACATGTAGGGGCCCCGTATCATTGATACGGCGGTAACTACGCCCATGGTTAAACCAGACTACAAAACCTGGCCAACAACAAAACATGTGCTTTTTAAGTTTTAAACGCTATATACTTCACTACAATTAAAAATTTAATTCTTTTAAAGTAGTACTGTTGAAGCACCGAATTCATCCCTCTCATTAAAAGCATTTGTTTGTTGTTCAGCTATTTTATTGATGCGAGTCCGTAGTAATAAATTATTAGTTTAAGTAACCCAGGTTCGGTATTCATAAATCGCATCATGACCAATGTTAATAAATAAAATTATCTATCTCGATTAATTAATTGTTACCTACAAACTCGATTAAAATACTCATTTCGCTTAAGATACAGTTAAATTTATTGATACATAAGTAAATTTAGGTTTACAAAAAAGTAACGAAGGAAAAAAACTTAGCTTTGAAGGGAGGAGTACATGGTCACCTTGGGCAGTCCCGGGCTGGGTCACGAGCTCCTACTCTTTGTTACGTCTGAGAGCCGGAATTTTGGGAGGGAGAGCCTCTTGAAATTCGGGTGCACTCCATTTTATTCTCAACCCCATCACGCCAAAATCCTGGAGCCGTACTATGTTCTGTCCTTTGAATTGCTCATCTGATTGGACAATCCCCATCACGCAATTCTACATGTCATGAAATTTATGCGTTCAGTGAACTCAGAAAAGCGCGGGAATCCCTTGACACTCCCCACCGAAGGAATTTCACCACATCCGGTCAAGGGGGGGGACTAGTAAATAAATTGCTAGAAAGCAAGGGACAATTTCTAGCTCCCCCTTAAGTATGTATTAATTTAATTTTAATCCATGAACAACAACAAAACAACATGTGCTTTTTAAATTTTAAACGCTGTACTTCACTACAATTAAAAATGTAATTCTTTTAAAGTAATAGTATTAGCTTTCAAAAAGACATTTTTAAATTGATAAATTAGATAAGCAGGGGTCTACCCGAAACTAAAAAACATGAAGTGGTCTATGAGACAAAAAAAGTTTGGGAACCTCTGCATTAAACGATCATCTTACGAAGCTTCGTTTGGAACAGAACCAAAAACAGGTCTCCAATTTAGTCATATGTCAAAGGGATTACTTGAAAAACCTTTCCTGAAGAGGACTTGGATCTACTTCTTAATCAGAAAGAACACGACATTGTTTTAATACCAAAAGATTTACTCAGCTTCCTTATAGTACAACAATGGCGCCTCAGCTATAAAAATACCTGAATAAATTCAATAATATATTTCAACTTCAAATGACTTACATATTAATTGTTAAACAATAACATTTCAAAATCACACGATTTACCGGCAGCTAATTAGTTCTTCAATAAGGCTATAAACTTAGAGGATCTACCAGAAATTAAATCGCTTTCTTTATCGACAATAAAACAATTCGAACCATTTAACAATTTTACTTCAACAATTAAAACATCTGTAGTGTTACTTGTATCAGAAGGGGAAGCAGCAGCCAACGACAGTAAAGCATGTTGTATTTGTTTGTAGAATAGAATCTACTGGAGTCCCAATACCATTTTCGTGTAAACGTTTTGAACGTTTGCCAACTGAAAATTTTATTTTTCAGTTTGGCACTGGATATATTTCCACTTATTATTTTGGGCATGGTGCGAAAAAAGTCTCTAAACGTTAATAAAAAAGGAATAGAAAGTTACACTTCTCCTGATCTAACCATAACTGAAGGATCGCCACTGGCATACAGGGATTATTCTCAACCCACCTGCAAGGAACCCAACTTTTCTCTAAACGTCAATAAGGATGTATTTGTGGATCAGGCCGTACCCTCTACAACTATCCATTTAAGACCAAATTCTCCAGTGGACTTCACACACCGAGCAACTGACGACTCAAACTACCAGAAACTCCAATCAATTGTCCACTACATCAAAAGATACGAAATCTTCACGGAATATCTCAAGAAAGCCATCATAAGGATGAGTAAAAATGGAATTACAGACATCAACGCCCCAGATATCAAGATATTGTACCTAGATGTGGAATACTACACACAGTGGCATCTTCAAGTGGTAGATGAGCTCTCCTCTCTTCCCCCCTTTGATACCCATGATTGAACTATCCATAGTCCTCCCCACTCCACTCCAGTTAAAGAAAACCAACTAGAATTATCTTCCCTCCCCAAATCAACCTCAGTTAAAAGAAAAGACAACGAAGACGGCTTCGCTTCCCCACCACTAAGAAAGTTATCCAAAAATACCAGGTCAAACTCTTCCTCCGAACTTAACTTTAACATTGAACTTGCAAATAAATTTGACGAATTAGAAAAATTAATTCCCCAAACACATCAGGTTGCAACTGCACTCACAGTACCACACAGCACCAACAACTCACTCAGTAAAAACATTAAAAATACTCAACTACACTTACAGTACCACACAGCACCAACAACTCACTCAATAAAAACATTAAAAATACTAACTCCACCGCTGTAAGTCTTCCTCCCCCAACCATGCTTAAAATAACAAAAGAATTCAGGGCAAACATGAAAACACAAACAACTAAAATGCCACACATTAGAAGTAAAAAGGCTGGTCAATACATCAAACTCTACACCGACACATTTGATCAGTACCACACTCTGAACACTTTTCTCGATAAAGCTAAATTTCCACACTACACAATTACACCTAAACCACAGCGACCAAATAAAGTGGTCATTAAAGAACTACCTCACGTCTCCAAAACTACTGACATTTTAAACAACCTGATTGATCTGGGATTCACCGTCGATCAGGTGACTCAACTAACAGGCAATATTACGAAACAACTTTCTCTCTCTCTACCACAGTTTTCGTAGTGTCACTTCTCAGGAACCTTTCTAACGCTAAAATCTTCGACCTTAAAACATTTACTTAACGATAATAGTGGAAAGATTTGACAGCAAAGGGGTGACCCAATGCTTCAAATGAAACCATACAGCAGACAATTGTCATCTTGTTCCGAGATGTTTAAAATGTGGAAATGATCACCAGACACGTGAATGCCAGATCAAAAAGGTCAATTCACTTTACTGTATCAACTGTCTGATCAACGGCCTCCTGGCCAATTACTCGAAATGCCAACTTTACCCAAAGCCCCGCAAAGGCACAAATATTAAAACAAATTATTCCAATATTGTAAACAGCATTGTAGGGCCTAACACATCATACGCGCAGATAGCACAAACAACATTAAACTCCAATACCTCCCAAGAGTTGGCACCACACATCACATCCGTAACTGCTACCACAAAACCAACAACACAAGTATCTACTCCAATTCATACTCACCTTCCCCACATTAATAATAAAAACGAAAGCTTTAACCTTATTACTCAAACGCTACAACAAACAATACAGGCCCTCACCCAATTAGTACAACACATCAGTTAATTGAATATATCAGATTCCACTCCCCCACCCACTACTACCAATGCAAATAAACCAATTACAAAAAAGGAAATCCGTGCACTTTTAGATTAATATCTTAATGATTAACCTTCCTGCCCATTCATTTGCCACCCCGGCAGATGAAACACCACTTTTAAAACTCCCTTAACTTTCCACTTCATCTTTTAGTCTCATCACCCCAATTCTCACTACAAAACATCACATTTCCCCTCTAAAATAACACAACCCCTGCCCTACCAATCGAGAGGTCGCTCACTCCGATTCAACGCCCAATACCATTGCTTCCACTCAGAACATCCAGCTTGCAACATCTCCATTGCCAGGCATCATTCATTCGCCTGCCTGACAGGTCCGCCATGACAGATGGACTTCTCCTTCTACCAATCCATCACTCCTGACAGCAGACACGCGATTGACGAAGGAAACACATCGACCGACACTGTCCATCCTATCTTCCAGGTCCACCCGACCAATCAGGAAGCGACGTATCAACTGGCTCCCAGACGCTTCTGCGTCACTTCATGGATTTTGGACTTAATTTGAATGAATTTTTAATCACCGACATCAATCTTTAAGGACTCAGATACTTTCGATAAGGGACGGAGGGCTTTTAAAATGCCCAGTTTCCCTAAGACGTTAAAAAAAAGCCGTTTCTGCATTTGACGTTAGTAAAAATTACGCGTACGCATTATGAGGCGAGTGAGTGAGTATTTAATGGCGCAAGAGCCAAATTTGTCGCCACTACGCATTATGAGAGAATATGGTCTAAGAAGGATACGGATTGAAGATTCTGTGCTATATTAATGCTAAAAAGAAGAGAGCATGTAAGTGCAAAGGTAAAATGCTGCAAAACACCGAGAAGGTTCAGCTGAAAAAAAAAAGTTTCTCTGAAGAAATTAAAAGTTGTATTAGTTATTTTCAAAGTTTTGTTGCATTACCTAAAATAAATAGAGGTCTATTAGATGGAAATAACATAGCGGGAATCTTATAAGATTTAGAAAAAAAAATTATACAAAATTGTTACCGAGTTGAATTATAAAAGATTGACTACCTAGAAATGCTCAACAAATATCTACTACAACATAGAATAACCTTTTCTCTACAGAAAAAGTATCCTTATTTAAAGGCCGAGGATTTAGAAAGTGTTCCTGTGAGTAATTGAAATAAAAATGTAAAACAAAAGTAGATGTTAAACTTGCACAAAAAAGTAACCTATTGATTGTAACTAATTAAATTTTAAAATGAATAAACATTTTTCTATTACTTATATTCAAAAAAAAAATGTTTGAAATTTTACTCACAAAATTTAATTTATATTATTTTAATAATGTGTAAATTTTAATTCAGTATAATGATTACATACACACACAGTAAAGATACAAAGTAAATTGATTATTCAGAAAAATGTGCCGTAGTATACTCGTCATCAGCGTGAACCGGTTACGATTTAACTTGTTTTAGCTTGTCTGATCTTGATTCTACAAGACGGCGACTGAATTCTACGTCAGAAATTATCTCAATGCTTAGAGCGGATGAATACATTGCTTTCAACCACTCAGCGAACGCCGCTCAAGTGTAATTCGGTTG
Organism: Trichonephila clavipes; assembly: GCA_019973935.1. Classification (NCBI taxonomy): domain Eukaryota; kingdom Metazoa; phylum Arthropoda; class Arachnida; order Araneae; family Nephilidae; genus Trichonephila; species Trichonephila clavipes. The sequence goes on along the minus strand of BMAU01005034.1, from coordinate 39,235 downwards.
ATATGCGTTAGACACTTATCACATTTTAGTTCACAATTCATTTCGTTTGTTAGTATTGCGGTGGGCTGTATTCAACAAGAAAAAATATGGTGATGTCTGAAACACATAGTGAAAAAACGAAAGTTTGGAAAAGCCGGGGAATCTTCTGTAAATAAGAAAGCCAGAAGAGAAGTTTCAAAAGTAAGTAACAACATTAAATAAATTTAATATGTAATTTTTATAATGTTTTTTACACATTTCTGATCTTTATTAATTTTGTTATATTATTTTCAGAAGTATGGAAAATTTACCGAGGATTGCATACCAGATGGAGTATTTCCAATTGGAGATGATGTTTTTGTCTTTGCAAGCACCTATTATGATTCCGCATCAGTACACATAAGACGTTTCAAGAAATATGGCAAAACATACTACCCAACTCCCGAGGGAATAACATTAGACCCTCGGTGGATCGAATATATCATGCGTAAAAAGAAAGTGCCGGAATCACTGGAGGAATTACCAAGTGGACTTTTCCTCCTGAACGACACATTCAAATAACTAGTGAGAACTTCAATGATTTTACTTTCAAGCGCATTAAATACAGTCCGGATAAAGAGCCCACTTTTAAAGAAATAACCATATCCCGAGAGCAGTGGGCTGAAATGATTAAAAATATGGTGCTATTGAAAATGCTGCTATAGACAATATGTTTCAGTGTATGGACTTTTAACTGCATATAAAACCTTCTGCGAAGGCCCCATAGAAAATACATTACCTTCTTCTTTGGATGTTAGTCTGGGTCAACAATACTTGACGCAAATTTTGAAAAATCTATTTGTAGCCTCCCTGAACGAAAAAGGATTGAAACAGCCTCAGACTTTCGCTTTGAGGAGTTATGGGGAATCGCGAAGAAACATTTAATTCATATGTTTCATCACTTGAAGCTAATGAGATAGCTGATTGTTTTTATCATAATCTTTTGAAAATGAACACTTTTTATTGTTAAAACCTGTACATTATGTAACTCAAGAATTTTTAAAAAATCTTCGCTTGGATATTATTTTAAGAGAAGTAAGAGACATGTTATGTCCACCTGATTGTTTTGAATACTATGAGGATTTTGTTTAAAGATTTTTATAAGATTCACACAATATTTTGTTTTTATAAATTTGAATAAAATTCTTTTTTTTATATGCTGAATTTGAGTTCTTATTATTTTTATTGTTTGTTAGTTTAATTTATGTTGAAATCGTTTCACATCTTAAAATAAATAAGAGTATTTTAAAAGAAAATTATCAAAGTATGTACAAGTGATATTTTAAATGTATTTCATATGAAAGTGAGAAAATTTATGCTCATGTTTTTATACATAAACTTTTGCCTTTCTCAAAAAGTATATAATAATATAACTATTCATTGTAATAGTCATTCAATCAAGTTCTTTTCATCGGTAACAATGCATCAAGATTTAGCAGCGTTTTACGAAAATCCTGAAGTTCCAAATAGCTTCGGGGGTGTGGAAGCATTACATCGCTCTGTAAAAGGGAAATATAGTAAAAAAGACGTGAAACATTGGTTATCGCAGAAAGATGCTTACACTCTTCATAAACCGGTTCGACATAAGTTTCAGCGGAATCGAGTGTTTGTAAGTGATATTGATCGTCAGTTTCAAGCGGATTTAGTCGATATGCAATCTTTAGCAGAATTTAATAAAGGGTATAAGTATTTGTTAACTTGCATTGATTTATTTTCAAAATTTGCTTGGGCAGTTCCTCTGAAAGATAAATTTGGAAAAAGTGTAAAGTCCGGGCTAGAAATTATTTTTAAAGAAAGGAAGCCTAAAGTGTTGCAAACAGATGCCGGTAAGGAGTTTTTAAATAAAGTAGTTCAAAATTATTTAAAAATCTGAATGTAAATTTTTTTTTTTTTACAAATAACGAAACAAAAGCTAGCATTGTTGAAAGGTTTAATCGGACATTAAAAACAAAAATGTGGAAATATTTCACTGAATTTAACACTAAAAATTACATCGACGTCATTGATAAATTAATACACAGTTATAATCACTCGTATCACCGTTCAATTAAAATGGAACCTGTTTCTGTAAGTAGACATAACCGAAAGCAGGTATTAAAAAATTTATACGGTGGTCTAAGAAATGAGAAACCTAAAGCCCCTAGATTTAAAATTGGTGATTTTGTACGCATTAATAAACAAAAACTTCACTTTGAAAAAGGATACGAACAAAACTGGAGAAGAGAACTTTTCATAGTTTTTGAAATCGTGCAAAGAATTCCGATTGTTTATAGATTAAAAGATTTACAAGGTGAAGAGATTAAAGGTACTTATTACGAAGCAGAATTACAAAAAGTTGTCGACTCTGGTTTCTACCCTGTAGAGAATGTTATCAAACAAAGAAAAAGAGGAGGAATCACTGAATATTTTGTTAAATTTTTAGGCTATCCTGAAAAATTTAATGAATGGGTGACTGATATTCAAAAAGTATAAATAGTTAAACTTTTTTATTGCCAACTCATTTTCAAAATGTCTTTCTACGTAACATTACCTTCTGATAGTTCTATGCATTTCTTTCCAGAAAACAAAATATCTCATTTCAAAACTCAATTACCCTCTCCCTGTTTGTTTAAAGGGTGAATGGGAAGTGGGATTGTCTGAAATAATCTACCCACATTCTTGGCTTAACGTAAATGAAACTAACAATTATTTTCTATACAAAGCTGGTGACGGCAATATCTCTTCAACTGTTAAGCGAACAATTGATGTGGGTTGTTATGAAACAATGTTAGATATTATATCAGCCGTACAACTTGCTTTACCCAAAAATCCTAATCGGTTCACAATAATTTACAATAAAGCAACAAAACGGGTGAAAATTAATGCAGTTCAAGGTAGCAGCCTTCACTTAGAGAATTTAGGCGAATTGTTAGGATTCAAACGCAATGCAATTATAATAGGTAACATGAAAAGCGAATTCGTTGCTGATGCATGGTCTAATTTTTCAGTTTTTTACGTTTACTCCGATCTAATTTCACCCCAAATTGTGGGGGGATACACAGGCTCCTTTATTGCGAATCGTTCGCACTAAAGGTAAAGACGGGGAAACGATTAGTCAATACTATGATAGACCTCAATACTTACCTTTGGTGAGACACTCGTTTCAAACTATTCAATCTGAACTGAGACTCAATTCTGGTGATTTTGTTCCCTTTGAAAGAGGTAAAGTGATCATAGTGCTTCATTTTCGCATGAGGCAAATACTATAAATAAAGCAATACATTTCTCATACCCTCATTTGGAGATAAAAGACCAAGATGAGTGTACCATACGTTTGCTGTACTAAAAGATTTGAAGACCATTATGCAGGTCAAATAGGTTCGGGTTTGACTCATTACAAGGGCATTAATTTTCAAAAGGGTTATGGAATCGGAGGAATATTTCGTCGATTGTTTAGAGCAGCTTTACCTTTTTTAGTAAAAGGAGGTAAAACTATTGGAAAAGAAGTATTAATGACAGGGAGTCGTGTTGCCTCTGATGTATTGTCAGGAGAAAATTTTAAAGAAGCTGTAAAAACAAGAAGCAAAGAAAGTGGAAAAAAAATTAGCTCAGAAAGCTATTGATAGAGTTCAGTCTATGGTAGGAAAAGGACAGTATAAAAGAAAGCGTAAGAAACAGAAAAAATTCATTTCATCCAAAGCACGTAAAGTGAGTGTACGTGACATTTTCGACTCGTAAAAATGGCATTTATTCTTAAAGATTCTCCTGAATGTGTTAAATCTGAATTGGAACTTTTCAACTTACCAGGAACTCAAACAGTTATTCAAGATGGGCAGTGGAAACAATTTCATCCTCTTTCTAACGTTTTCGATAATGCACCTGTAGAATTTCACATTTCCGGAAGTGCAGAAGATTACATAGATCTCAGTCAAACACAATTATACGTAAAAGCGAAAATAGTAAAAGTGGACAATACGCCTATTACTAAAGATGATACTATAGGACCTGTGAATTTATTTCTACATTCACTATTTTCTCAAGTAGATGTATCCTTAAATGATCGCGTGGTTTCCAATTCCAGTAATACATATCCCTATCGATCTTATATTGAAACTCTCTTAAACCATGGATATGACAGCAAAACTTCCCAGTTAACGGCTGAACTATTTTACAAGGATTCTGATGATGGTCTCAAGAAAAGAACCGAATTTTTTTAAAGAAAGTGCCACTGTAGACATGATTGGTTGTATACATTCGGTTTATTTCATCAAGATCGTCTTTTACTCAATTTAGTGGATTTGAAAATAAAATTAATACGAAGCAAGCCCGAATTTTGCTTACAAGGATCTGAGGGATTTAAAGTTGTTTTGGATCATGTTTCTTTATTCATACGAAAAGTTCGTGTGAATCCTGGAGTTATTCTTGGTCATGCGAAAGCACTGGAAAAAACAAGCGCAAAATACCCCATTAACCGAGTTCTGTGCAAGGTGTATTCGATTCCTAAAGGAAGCATGTCTTTTATTCAAGATAACATATTTTCAGGCCAAATGCCAAAAAAACTTTTTGTAGGATGTGTAGATAATGAAGCTTTTCACGGAGCATTTTCAAAATCTCCTTATGAGTTTAAACATTTTAATTTAAATTTTATTGGAGTGTATGTGGATGGACAACCAGTGCCTCACAATCCATTAGAACTCGATTTTTCTAAAGATCAATACATACGGGCCTATCAAACTCTATTTGTTGGGACAGATCGAATGGGTCAAGACAGAGGTATATTTATTTCTAGAAAAGAATATAAAGATTCAAATACATTGTTTGGATTTAACCTCTCACCGGATTTATGTTCTTCAGGAGAACATTTAAGTCTGATAAAACATAGCAATTTGCGATTAGAATTAAAATTCAGCAAATCTTTAGAACAAACCGTATGTGTTATCGTTTTGCCGAGTTTGAAAATTTAATCGAAATAAACAAATCGAGAAATATCTTGTATGATTTCGGAAATTAAAGAATGGATGGAATGCAAATGTATACAGTTTTATCTCAAGAGAAGACAACGTCCCCCTATTTTCAAGGTGTTTATTCTAGAGATACGCTCCCTCCTCTGGAAGAAAACATGTGTGCTATTGTGAATTCTGATGACTCATCACAACCTGGAACACACTGGTTAGCATTATTTGTAAATGATAAAAGAGAATTAGAATTTTATGACTCGTTTGGACAACCTCCTGTATTCTATAACATTAGTACTACTACCTATTTAGATGTATTATGGAATTCTAAAGTGTTTCAATCACCAACATCTAATGTTTGTGGGCAATACTGTATTTACTTTTTATTCAAACGCAGCCAAGGCTATTCTATGCATTATATTTTGAATCAATTGTATATAAATGATTTTCAAATGTATCAATTTGTAAAGAAACGATATGGTGTAAGATTTGTATTTAGAAAATAAAAAAATGGAATGAAACTAAATATGTGTGTGTCTTTTATTTTCTTTAATTTTTTTCTATTTTCTATTTATTTTCTTATGATAATTTTTTTCTTCTAAAAAAAAAAATTAATATTTTTCTATGTTAAATTTCTTTTTCTCTCAAAAAAAAATTTTTTTTTTCTATGATAAATTTTTCACCCAAAAAGATTAATATAATTTTATTTAATTATATATTTGAAACTTTTAAATTTTATCAAATAAGTATATTTTCTTCAGCAAAAGAAAACTGTTCAAATCATAAAGAGACAACTGAGACAATTTTTTTTTAATCAAATGAGTATCATTTATTTCAAAGTTTCAACCATGCATTTCTGCGAGCATACATTATTGGTTTCTTAATAATTTTGTTATTCTGATACAATTTTTTATTTACATCTAGATTTTTCGGTAAATTTACATCATTCAAAGCTCTTAAAAATACATATCTTCCTTCAGGTGCTGATTTTCGTTTCCGTAGAAAATCATTCACGAGGAATGCAATATTGCTTCCTGGAATAACAGTGTTTTTGTAAATAATTTCACCATCAGAATTCCAACTGAAAGATTCTTGAAGCTTTAAAAACTGGAAAATATTTTTGCTTTTTCTTTATACCTAGCTGGAACAATTCTAAAAATTTCATCCTCAAACACTTCTTTTTCCGTCTTTACTACTGACTCTTTTAGATTTTCTTTTAATGATTCCGTTTCTTGATTTTCTGATAGAGATGCTGCATTTGGAACTGGTTCAGACTCTCTTCGATTTTCGTTAGAAAAGTGCGTATATTTTTGTAAAACTTGTAAATAGAGAATTGTTTTTTCTTCTTCCGTTAAATCCTTATTATGGAGAATGAATTTCATGCGTTGATCAAGTTCCGATAAGTGTTCCGTTACTTGAACTCTTTCTTCGGGTACCAGTACAAATTTTTTGCTAAATTCCATTTTGAATTAAAGAACTGATGACTGAAATAGCTGCAGGCAATAAAATATTTAAGAATCCTTCTCCTTTTTGAATTAAAATTTTCTTTTTTCTCGTAAAGAGGTGTTTTTTTGTTAGAAAGTTTTCTTAAGCTTTCTTTATAGGGAGATAAACGATTTTTTTTTAATTTTAGTCAATGATATGTTACCACATAAAACATTCAGCACACACTCGCACAAAGTTTTTATTTCTTTCTTTGAACACTTTTTCAAAATAGATTTTGGGTGTTTTGTTTTAGAAATTAGTTTTAAGAGCTCTAAAGTTTGTTCAGAACACACCGGCATCTTGTGAACTATTGAATATTCATTGAACAATTTGAATCTATTTATATGCTTCAAAGTAATGGGTCATCGAGGTTGATATACATAAAAACATCTCCAGGAAACATACCTGTGCGCACACGCAAGGATTCATCAGTTTCAGGTTTTAAATCAATAAGTAAGTATCCGTACGGTTTTGATGTGGCATCTGCGTAACATTCTTGAAAAAATTGCACTTTACGAGGATACAATTGGCGACCTAAATGTGTAATTTGGGATTGATCTCTTCGATTCTTAAATAATACAAGATAATGAGCGTTTAAGGAAATTTCTCTAATTTCTTTCCCTTTATGAAAAATATTCTGTACCACAAAAATTATACTTAAATTTCTGTGATGCGAAAATTTTACAAATAATTTTGTTAATTGGGGATCATTTCCTAACTCTCCCATAAGATCGTCTATAACAATTAACGCATCCGAATACTGGTGCAAATTAGAGGGGATACCTTCATGAAAGGAAATATTCGGCATTTCTTCATACAACGCTTGGTAAACTCCATAACACCAAATTATATTTTTAGGAAAGGGTTTAATCATTTTATTTTCGATTAATTTTTTAACGAACTGACTTTTACCGCTACCAGATGGCCCAGCCAAGATTAAAGTAAATGGATGAACTAATTTGAGAGAATCCATGATTAAACTAAATAATTTTATGAATGATGTTGCTATTTATACTACGAGTCACTTAATTCTATAAATTTCATTTTGTGTGATACCGAAAGGAAAAGAATGAGGGTAGATTATTTCAGACAATCCCACTTCCCATTCACCCTTTAAACAAACAGGAGAGGGTAATTGAGTTTTGAAATGAGATATTTTGTTTTCTGGAAAGAAATGCATAGAACTATCAGAAGGTAATGTTACGTAGAAAGACATTTTGAAAATGAGTTGGCAATAAAAAAGTTTAACTATTTATACTTTTTGAATATCAGTCACCCATTCATTAAATTTTCAGGATAGCCTAAAAATTTAACAAAATATTCAGTGATTCCTCCTCTTTTTCTTTGTTTGATAACATTCTCTACAGGGTAGAAACCAGAGTCGACAACTTTTTGTAATTCTGCTTCGTAATAAGTACCTTTAATCTCTTCACCTTGTAAATCTTTTAATCTATAAACAATCGGAATTCTTTGCACGATTTCAAAAACTATGAAAAGTTCTCTTCTCCAGTTTTGTTCGTATCCTTTTTCAAAGTGAAGTTTTTGTTTATTAATGCGTACAAAATCACCAATTTTAAATCTAGGGGCTTTAGGTTTCTCATTTCTTAGACCACCGTATAAATTTTTTAATACCTGCTTTCGGTTATGTCTACTTACAGAAACAGGTTCCATTTTAATTGAACGGTGATACGAGTGATTATAACTGTGTATTAATTTATCAATGACGTCGATGTAATTTTTAGTGTTAAATTCAGTGAAATATTTCCACATTTTTGTTTTTAATGTCCGATTAAACCTTTCAACAATGCTAGCTTTTGTTTCGTTATTTGTAAAAAAAAAAAAATTTACATTCAGATTTTTTTAAATAATTTTGAACTACTTTATTTAAAAACTCCTTACCGGCATCTGTTTGCAACACTTTAGGCTTCCTTTCTTTAAAAATAATTTCTAGCCCGGACTTTACACTTTTTCCAAATTTATCTTTCAGAGGAACTGCCCAAGCAAATTTTGAAAATAAATCAATGCAAGTTAACAAATACTTATACCCTTTATTAAATTCTGCTAAAGATTGCATATCGACTAAATCCGCTTGAAACTGACGATCAATATCACTTACAAACACTCGATTCCGCTGAAACTTATGTCGAACCGGTTTATGAAGAGTGTAAGCATCTTTCTGCGATAACCAATGTTTCACATCTTTTTACTATATTTCCCTTTTACAGAGCGATGTAATGCTTCCACACCCCGAAGCTATTTGGAACTTCAGGATTTTCGTAAAACGCTGCTAAATCTTGATGCATTGTTACCGATGAAAAGAACTTGATTGAATGACTATTACAATGAATAGTTATATTATTATATACTTTTTGAGAAAGGCAAAAAGTTTATGTATAAAAACATGAGCATAAATTTTCTCACTTTCATATGAAATACATTTAAAATATCACTTGTACATACTTTGATAATTTCTTTAAAAATACTCTTATTTATTTTTAAGATGTGAAACGATTTCAACATAAGTTAAACTAACAAACAATAAAAATAATAAGAACTCAAATTCAGCATATAAAAAAAAAAAAAGAATTTTATTCAAATTTATAAAAACAAAATATTGTGTGAATCTTATAAAAATCTTTAAACAAAATCCTCATAGTATTCAAAACAATCAGGTGGACATAACATGTCTCTTACTTCTCTTAAAATAATATCAAGCGAAGATTTTTTAAAAATTCTTGAGTTACATAATGTACAGGTTTTAACAATAAAAAGTGTTCATTTTCAAAAGATTATGATAAAAACAATCAGCTATCTCATTAGCTTCAAGTGATGAAACATGTGAATTAAATGTTTCTTCGCGATTCCCCTAACTCCTCAGCGAAAGTCTGAGGCTGTTTCAATCCTTTTTCGTTCAGGAGGCTACAAATAGATTTTTCAAAATTTGCGTCAAGTATTGTTGACCCAGACTAACATCAAAGAAGAAGGTAATGTATTTTCTATGGGGCCTTCGCAGAAGGTTTTATATGCAGTTAAAAGTCCATACACTGAAACATATTGTCTATAGCAGCATTTTCAATAGCACCATATTTTTTAATCATTTCAGCCCACTGCTCTCGGGATATGGTTATTTCTTTAAAAGTGGGCTCTTTATCCGGACTGTATTTAATGCGCTTGAAAGTAAAATCAATGAAGTTCTCACTAGTTATTTGAATGTGTCGTTCAGGAGGGAAAAGTCCACTTGGTAATTCCTCCAGTGATTCCGGCACTTTCTTTTTACGCATGATATATTCGATCCACCGTGGGTCTAATGTTATTCCCTCGGGAGTTGGGTAGTATGTTTTGCCATATTTCTTGAAACGTCTTATGTGTACTGATGCGGAATCATAATAGGTGCTTGCAAAGACAAAAACATCATCTCAATTGGAAATACTCCATCTGGTATGCAATCCTCGGTAAATTTTCCATACTTCTGAAAATAATATAACAAAATTAATAAAGATCAGAATGTGTAAAAAACATTATAAAAATTACATATTAAATTTATTTAATGTTGTTACTTACTTTTGAAACTTCTCTTCTGGCTTTCTTATTTACAGAAGATTCCCCGGCTTTTCCAAACTTTCGTTTTTCACTATGTGTTTCAGACATCACCATATTTTTTTCTTGTTGAATACAGCCCACCGCAATACTAACAAACGAAATGAATTGTGAACTAAAATGTGATAAGTGTCTAACGCATATCAACCGAATTACACTTGAGCGGCGTTCGCTGAGTGGTTGAAAGCAATGTATTCATCCGCTCTAAGCATTGAGATAATTTCTGACGTAGAATTCAGTCGCCGTCTTGTAGAATCAAGATCAGACAAGCTAAAACAAGTTAAATCGTAACCGGTTCACGCTGATGACGAGTATACTACGGCACATTTTTCTGAATAATCAATTTACTTTGTATCTTTACTGTGTGTGTATGTAATCATTATACTGAATTAAAATTTACACATTATTAAAATAATATAAATTAAATATTTTTTTATTTCATTTTAATCAAGAAAATGATTTTAAAACATGTCGCCGTCTGCTTCGCCTGCAAAATTAAATTCATGAGATTATAAACATAAGTTTTCTTCAGGTCTGTATGCCTTCATAGGATAATGGTTAGCGTAACTGAAAACTATTGTCCTGTGGAGACATTTTGATCTGAGGCCGTGAGTTTGAATCTGGATTTTTTTTTTATTTGAGCGTTATTTACTTTCATCATTTTAAAATCTATAATTAGTGTACATTTTAATCAATAGGTGGCGCCATGAGCACGTTTAACATTCCCATACTTCCATTTCTTGTACACATTTTTTAAAAACAACTCAACTTAGCTGTAGAAAACAAAACAATTCAACTCGCCCCCTCAGCTCGAAAATCAAAGCCAATGCAGGAGAAAAACAACTCAACTCGTCAGTAGGAACGAAACAACTCAACTCAACAGGAGAAAAACAACTCAACTCGGTAACATGAACGAAACAACTCAACAGGAGAAAACAACTCAACTCGGCAGCAGGAACGAAACAACTCAACTCGTCAGTAGGCACGAAACAACTCAACTCATCAGTAGGAACGAAACAACTCAACTCAACAGGAGAAAACAACTCAACTCGTCAGTAGGAACGAAACAACTCAACTCTGCACTGCCGTCGACCGCCTGCAACCGCCTACAACCGCCTGCAACCGCCTACAACCGCCTACAACCGCCTGCACCGCCTGCACCGCCTGCACCGCCTTTACAGCAGAATCGGCTTTTTCTACCTACTGACGTTAAAAGCCGTTTCCCATTTGACGTTAGTAAAAATTACGCGTACGCATTATGAGTGAGTGAGTGAGTGTAGGGTTTAATGGCGCAAGAGCCAAATTTGGCTATACTGCTCCACTACGCATTATGAGAGAATACGGTCTAAGAAGGATACGGATTGAAGATTCTGTGCTATATTAATGCTAAAAAGAAGAGAGCATGTAAGTGCAAAGGTAAAATGCTGCAAAAAACCGAGAAGGTTCAGCTGAAAAAAATGAGTTTCTCTGAAGAAATTAAAAGTTGTATTAGTTATTTTCAAAGTTTTGTTGCATGTACCTAAAATAAATAGAGGTCTATTAGATGGAAATAACATAGCGGGAATCTTATAAGATTTAGAAAAAAAAATTATACAAAATTGGTACCTCAGTTGGAATTATAAAAGATTGACTACCTAGAAATGCTCAACAAATATCTACTACAACATAGAATAACCTAACTCTACAGAAAAATTATCCTTATTTAAAGGCCGAGGATTTAGAAAGTGTTCCTGTGAGTAATTGAAATAACAAAGTAAAACAAAAAGATGTTCTTGCACAAAAAGTAACGTATGTTGTAACTCGAGATGTCCCAAATCAAAAATGAATAAACCTTTTTCTATTACTTATACTCACGGAGGAAAAAATGTTTGAAATTTTACTACAAAATCCTTTTTTAAAAAATAATACCAGTCTAAGTATCTAATCCTTTTGTTAATAAGTTTCGAATAAATAATTTGTATTTTAATGACTATTGTTGTATTACTCACTCTACACTTAATATAGTGTACTATATTTACTCAATAAATACTTTTAAAACAGTGCATCTCAAACTTTCAATATTAGCGACCCAATTTTCAGTCATTATTTTCATCACTCCATACAATGACGATGGATCGAATGTGTTAATAATGTACTTTTATGCAAAAGCTACAATTAAAGTATAATAATAAGGTTTATATTTTGAATGGTTTATATATAAACCTTATTTATAAAACTATTCAAACAATCATTGAGTATTACATTTTGCAAATGTTACTTTGAAGCAATAAATAATTCATTTACTTTTGGTTATACGAAAATTATTATGTTATTTTTCATAGTTGAGAATGTGTTTTTTTTTTACTTCCTTTCAGTAAATTATTTTTTTTAAATACTCTTATTTTTGACTTATCGATATGTTCGCGCCCCACAGTTTGAGAAACTTTGTTTTAAAACCCTGACATTACTATTTCATCATTTCACTGAAACAGTTCTGGGATTGGATCAAATCACTTACTCTTGAGAAGAATTACATTCAAGAGACGTTATTTTAACACTTTCTGTGAATTAGGGAAATTCCTAGTTACATCATTTCCTTGCGACATATATATAACTATTCGTTTCAGTTGGTTGTGTAAATATGTGTGTTGTTTTTAAACTGCTTAAATAAAAACCTTTAAAATTTATTGTGCTTCATCAATACCGAAATATTTTCTTTACACAATTTTTATAGTCAAAGATTAAGCCGAGCATTTTGCTTGATGAATTAGACTTACTAGTTTAGAATATTGATAAATTAGATTCATTCAAGCTGAACCACTGATGCAACGTTAAATTACAGCTTTTAAACAACTTGAATACATCTAGAATTAGATACCTGCACTCAACCAGTATTGCATGCTTTAAGCCAGGGATACTCTACATTTTTCATTTAAGTCAGGCCACATATATATGACAAGTATTTCACGTAGACTGCAACATAAGATAATGGGAAAAAACAATCAAAGACCAAAACAAGATTGATCAAAATGTTATTAAAATTTATTTTCAGCTTTTATTTTAATATATTAGTCTTTCTATCAAACACACACACAAAAATATACTTTTTTACCGAGTTATGGGGTAGTTTCGATTTCCTTTCATCCATGACCTAGCCCCTTATTTCCATTTTGTTATAAAATTGAGATTTGAACTATATATATATATATATATATATATATATATATATATATATATATATATATATATATATATACACTGCTGGACAATTGCTAAAGACGGATACCACTATCATCCATAGCAACCACAAAATAAAAGGAAGCAAAATGTGGAAACTTAGAATAAATGCGGGGTATTAGTAAGAAGAAGCATGAGAATGCAATTTTTTTTCCACGTCTGCTCATCACGTGATAGCGTTCATAAGAGCTTTAAAGGTTTTGACGCGTGTGGACAGTTGTTGTTTCAAGTCAAAGTTTTACAGGAACGATTTAATAGACGAACTTAAAATTTTTAGCATGTCTTCCCGACATCACATAGATTATTTTATGCGTGGCCGAATTATTGGCAAGATCGAAGAAGGGCGAAAAATAACAGATGTTGCCAGGGAGTTCGACATCGCTCACAGCGTTGTTTCACGGCTGTGGAAGTCATTTAAAACTACTGGAATGTGTAGTAGACGGCACGGGGGAGGTCGTGTTATAAGTATGACACCCGCAGAAGACAGATATATCGTCCTATCAGCAAAAAGGAACAGGCGCACCACAGCTCCGCAGGTGGCAAATCAGTTTCTTGCTGCCTCAAGAAAGCAGATCTCCCGAAAAACTGTTGCCAGACGTTTGAGGGGGGGAGGACTATACGCACGCAGACCTGTTGTGTGTGTCCCATTGACCAGACAGCACCGTACTGCCCGTTTGCAATGGTGTCGTGAGCATCACAATTGGACTGAACAGGACTGGGCATGCGTACTATTCTCAGATGAGAGTAGGTTCAGTCTGTCATCGGATTGTAGACGCCAACTGATCTGGCGCGAGAGTGGTACTGCTTATCGTCCAGAAAATATCCAGGAAAAGGACCGATATCCGACATGGGGCCGCAATCATGATCAATGGACGCACGCGCCTACATGTGGTTGCGAATGGGACTATGAAGGGCCAACGATACATTGATGAAGTTCTACTTCCTCATGTTCGTCTTTTCCGTGGTGCTGTCGGTGATAAATTTGTTTTTATGGACGACAACGCAATATGTCATCGAACAGTCGCTGATCAAGATTGTCTAGACAGCGAGGGTATTCAACGTCTCGTATGGCCAGCAGGTTCTCCAGATCTAAACTCCATTGAAAGTGTGTGGATTGCTTTGGGGAGGAAAGTTGCTGGTCGAAACTATCCTCCGACAAACAAGAACACTCTCATCCGTGCACTCACAGAGGAATGGGATAAATTGCCTCAACAGCTGCTGGATAATGTTGTGCAAAGTATAGTACGACGTGTGGAATGTTGCATCACACTCCACGGTGGACATATCCCGTACTGATACCTTTCTTTAAGGTGCCTGTTGACTTTTAGATGCATTATTCCATTTCTCCGTACGCAGATCAAATGAACATTTTTTTCTTCTTTCAGATGTTTCACAGCTTTTGTACTTTCCAGAACAATAAATATTCTCTATTCTAATGTCTGAACAGTGTGGCAACTATATTTTATTCTACTAGGCCTCACGTCTCACTTAATGTAATGCTACATAGCAATTTGTGATCTGTCCTTAGCAATTGTCCAGCAGTGTATATATATATATATATATGAACTATATATATATATAACTATATATATATATATATATATAATTTTCACTAAATTTAAATAATTGAATTTTTTAGTGCAATGGGCCATGAGCGGACACATTCAGAACAGGCTGGCTAGCCACGTGCGGCTCGTAAGTTGAGCATCACTCATTTAGCTTAATAAACTGTCCCAAAACATCTTTCTTTTTAATTCTTTGCAATTTTACAACTCAATGAGGTGGATTAATGTGACGTCATGATCACGCAATGAGGAGAACACGTGGTTATGTTTTGGTTTGTTTCCCGGTTAATTTTAGCCTAACACTTCGTTGCTCGTTCTTGAAATTCAATTTTACATTCAAAATATTCTTATTGAAATGTCTCATTGCGCTGCATATGGCTGCACGAATAATAGGAAGAATGCAAAATCAAGTCATTCTTTAAGTTCCCGGTGAAAAATCCTGGTCTTCTGAAAGCATGGTTGAAAATGATCAGGCGTGAAAATATATTTCAAGTTATCTGCTCACTCTCTGATATGTTCAGATCACTTCGAAGAGATATGCTTGAAGTATCAACCATTTACTAATCGTCGGCAGTTAAAACGGGGCTCTATCCCAACTATCTTCGTTTTTAAAAAGAAAGCCTCATCTCGAAGGATATTGGACAGATGTAAGCCGTCCACTTCAGTAATGTAAGTACTTGAAAGCAAATTTTTAGTTAAATTATATAGAGAATGTACATACAAAACTAAAATATGTTAGTTAACTTAAAACTGTAAAGCAAACTTTGGTTTATATTAAATTAAATTATTTAGAGGTCATGTATAAATAGGTAAAATATATATTTATATAACCTAAGTTTTACTTGTTTTACATATCTTGACAGTAGTCAACAAAGATAATTCTGTATTTAATTATCTAAAATTAGAGAAAACAAGAATATGATATGCAATATATGTAAAGTATATATATACACATAAAATTTATTACTACATAATTTTACATACTTATAGAAAAAAAAACATTTGTGTGAAGCATTCACTAGAGAAATAGAATATGATATATAGGAGAGAGAAGAAATAACATAGACATATATATATTTTAAATGAAGTATTTACATAAAAATTATATAAATTGTTATTAAAAATATTATATTAATGTAACTGTGGTTTTTTTATGGAAAAAATAGATTTGAACCATCTTCGACAGAAACAGTACAAACAGAAGAAGTCCAGTCAGAAATGAAAAATTTTTACTAATATTTTTTTCTTGTTAAAGTGGAATTAGTTTAATTTTTTTTTGCCTCAAACTATATGTACTTTAGGTACTAAAAATGCATGTATTGCAAGTTTTTTCTGAAAAGTAACAAATTTATCATAGTATTAACTTTTTAAAAAATGTTTATGCATAGACACAAATTTCAATATGTTCTTTTAATCCTAGGGAAATGGAGCCCAGTACTGGTTCCCAAACAGATACTTTTGGTGAAGTGATAGATGTGCTATCTCAAAAGGACATTGCTATTAAAAAATTAATATCAACAAAGGAAATTAATTTTATCCCTGAAAACATCTGCGATGATACTCATATGAAATGCGTAACAAGTTTTACAATAAAAGAATTTTACTGTATATACAGATTCCTCCAGATTGAGGATGATTTATCAATGGGTACGAAAATAAGACCACTGATAGGTATTTTCTGTTTTTGGTAAAACTGACAACTGGACTTTCAAATGAATTTTTAGCAATTTTATTTGGAATTTCAGATTCTACTGTTTCGCGTGATTTCAATTTTGTCACGGATGTTCTGTATGAGAAATTAGAATTGCAGGATGTCTTCCCATCCAAGGATCAGGTGATTCGATACATGCCACCACCATTCCGAATGTATTGTAAAAACGTCAGAATGATTGTAGATTGCACCAAGATCGAGGTTCAGAAACCCAGTAGTCCACACAATGGAGCAACAAATGACATTCAGTCGTTTCAAAAATGCTAATACCTTTAAAGCAGTGTTTCTCAAACTGTGGGGCGCGCTCCCCTGGGGTAGGCGCGATAACCTTACAAGGGGGGCGCGAGGATATGGAAAATAAAAGATTTAAAAATAATTAATTTACTGGAATGAATTAAAACAAAATACTTTCAGACATAATAAAAAATTCACTTTTATTCTGATATACACTGGTGTGCAAAAATTAAGGACGAAGTCGAAAAATTAGCATATCAGCTGAACGAAGAGGCAGAGCGGACAGAAAGACCAAACAGGAGATTAAGTAAGGTGATGTACGGTAGCACATGCGCAGATATGCAGGTAGACGTAATGAGAGAGTGTCTGAGTAGTATAAAGCATGTTATCGGTGTAAGATCAGTATTTCTGGAAAAGAGATTGCACGCCGTATAGCAGTTAAAATCACACAGAGTTGCTGCCTCAGCGAAAAATGGCGAATAATCAATCTGTTAGACGACATCTGGATGCTTTTACCCGAGGTCGAATCATTGGGAAGTTGGAGGAAGGCCGCAGTAAGACAAGTGTGGCTGCAGAGTTCAGAATTGCTCACAGCATCGTTTCACGACTTTGGAGACAATTTCAAACTACAGTAACAGCTATCCAGGGGTTCAGTACTGGTCGTCCACGAGGAACCACACCCGCAGATAACTGGTACATTGTCTTACAGGCCAGAAGAAATAGACGGCAGACGGCGGGAGAAATCTCTAGACACACGACACAGGCGACTGGACGACCGATATCGCGTTTTACCGTGGCCAGAAGACTGCACGGTGGTGTTCTGTTTGCACGACGCCCTGTACGGTGTGTACCTTTAACGCCTGCCCATCGGAGAAGGCGTTCTCTGTGGTGCCGGGAACAACGGAATTGGAGACACAATGAATGGGGACGAGTACTCTTTACAGATGAGAGCAGATTTAGTTCAAGTAGCGATTCTCATCGCATACTCATCTGGAGAGAGCGTGGAAGCCGCAATCATCCCTCGAACATCATTGAAAGGGACAGGTATGGAGGTCCCGGTGTTCTCGTTTGGGGAGGCATCATGCTTGGTAGTCGTACAGACCTTCACATCTTCGACGCAGGTTCAGTCAACGGGACCCGTTATTGTAACGAGATTCTTCTTCCATATGTGCGTCTCTTTAGAGGCGCTATGGGTCTGCAGTTCCTTTTCATGGACGACAATGCACCATGTCATCGCACAGTAGCTGCGAACAGCTCTTAGAGAGTGAGGATATTGAACGTATGGATTGGCCGGCACGATCTCCGAATCTCAATCCCATCGAGCATGTATGGGGTTTTCTAGGCAGACGCTTGGCAGCTCGTACCTTACCATTAGTAACGATTCGGGAGCTTCGATTGGCGCTGCAAGACGAATGGGCAGCAATGCCTCAACAACTCATTGACAAATTCATTCTCAGCATTGGCAGACGTTGTGAAACCTGCCTAGCAGTCAGGGGAGATCATATCCCCTACTAAAGACCGGATGTTTCTTGCTGGACACCCATCACAGGAATGTTTCGGCTTTCAGTCGCATTGCGCTCCATGCTACTTTTTCGATAAAGCTTCTTTTTATCTTTCTGATTTCTCTTTTAGTAAGTGTTGCTTACATTACACATGTCCTTACGTATTGGGGATCTTACGGTATTAAATGTGTTGATTTGGAAAGCTTTTGTACAAAGTTATATTGAAAAAACCGTCTCGTCCTTAATTTTTGCACACCAGTGTAATTTATAGGCGTGCGCGCGCGATATTAAGGTTATCCGACTACGTTCAGAACCCTGATTTTCCAAAAGCGCATAAATGGACAATTTTCATGATATGTAGTGTCATTTAGATTAGAATATATGCATAAAATTATTTTAAGGATATTTTGACAAAAAAATTTATTTAAATATAATATTTTGGCAAAAAATAAATTTAGAATAATCTTTTTCCACATGCTCTCCTTTTGTGAAAAATGCTTCGATTATAATAATATTTTGCCTGTATATAGTCAGACCTCTGTACAGAGGCTCATTTAGAATTTTTGAAATACATAACTTAGAAGTGGGTCTATTCATATTTTACGACAACAGAGGAGAGCAATTTTAAGAAAAAAACGCAAATAATGATTTGAATTGCTGGTAATTCTGAAAATAATGTGAATTTCTCAAAAAAATCTAGTTGAGCCTCTGTACAGATGTCTGAGCTATATACAGGCAAAATATTATTACAATAGAACTATTTTTCACAAAAGGAGAACATTTGGAAAAAGATTATTCTAAGTTAATTTTTTGCCAAAATATTATATTTAAAATAATTTTTTTTATCAAAATGTCTTTAAAACAATTTTATGCATGTATTCTAATCTGAGTGACACTAAATACCATGAAAATTATCCATTTATGCGCTTTTTTAAAATCACGGTTCCGAAAGCAGTCGGATACCTTAAGTCATCAAAAATAAAAACTTCATCAATACCTAATTAGCTATCTTTGATCCTGTAACCAAATAAAAAAAACTTTTATTTCATTTGCTGTAATCCCATGATGAGAGGTTTTTTTTATTGCGCTATCTTTTTAAACCGAACATACTACTCTTTCAGAGAAAAAACCGATCAAAGACCCAGAATCGGAAAAATTTAGGAACATAAAAAATACATCAGTGTCATTATTTTTGAAATACTGCACATTATATCTGTAATTTGTTTGACCTTCTAATTTACTGGTACAGTTAGTTATGACCCCTCTCTTATGTGTTTGTTTCTCATTTAGGAAAGTTGTAAGTAATGTATTTCTCTGTTGCGCTTTTTTTTCCAAGCAAAAGTTTTATGATATTTGGAAAACCACGGAGAGCACACACACACTTTGAATGATTACTTGGTCTCAAACATATAAAGCATAACGAAAAACGTTTACACAATTTTTTTAGCAGTAACATACATATCGTGGTATACCCGGAAGTGGTCGCGCGAGACACACAGATTACGAAATCGTTAATTCTGGCAAAACTGTTTATTTGTTACCAAAGAAAAATTGAAAAGTCCTTGAAAGTTGGTAAGTAAACTTTTTCTTAATTATATTAGTCACAGGAATCACGATTTGTATCGTGTACATTTAAATAATTATAAAAAAAGGATTGGGGTGACTCAATAACCCCGCTCGACTGTATCGAGTGCGCGCCTGCTCCCGGGTTAAAACAAGCTGAAGTCTTTTCGCTTTAAATATTAAAAATAATACAATTATTCCTCATCGGAATTTTATATTTTTTGTCTCAACACAATAAACAACACTAGTAGTGGACTGTGATCTCTTTTAATTTATCTACTTCTATCACTACCTCTCGGAGTTATTGTTACACACACACTGAAGTTTTTTTTACAAGCAGATAGAGGGCGCTGTTCATTAACAGAACTAACATACCGCCCCACATTGCACTGGTTTAACCATGCAATCATTGTTTCTAAATTAACATTCATATTTGTTACATCTAGAACACTTTACACGTTCAACGCTTGACAATTCTCAGAAATACAATTACAAAAATGATTATATAAATGCAAGTTTTCACAAATAACAATATTCTTTTATATACAAATACAAAATCACTTTACTAACAATGAGCAAATTTACACACCCCCAATGGTACACTAAATGAAAAATTCAAATTATATTTAAGGATCTTCCATTGGTAAAACACAAATTTTTGATATGGCTCTTTTACATGTACTATACTGAGTTTTAATTTTAACAACACGAACTTTTTTATCTTCGAAATAATACAATTCTACGATTCTACCTAATGCCCATTTATAGGTTGGTAAATTTTCTTCAATTATTAAAACCAAGTCTCCAATTTTAACGTTGTTTTTTTCAAACATCCATTTTCCCCTCTGTTGTAATTGCTTCAAGTACTTACGACTCCAAAAGTTCCACATTAATTGAACTATCTTAGTTATTTTTTGCCACCTTTTGAGATTACTCTCTTTACATTTTGTCAAATTAGGCTCTTCTAGCGAATTTAAAGACCTATTAATTAAAAAATGGGCTGGTGTAAGCACTTGCAACTCCATTCCAGCACTTTTTCAAAATTCCTTTTCATTGTTGTCTGAGAACAATTGCCTCCTCTAACGTTGCAGCACCACAAAGGACATCGTCCAGATATAAGTTGTTCCGTAAAACGGAAGCTGCTATAGGGAAGTTAGCCTCTTCATCCATCGACAATTACGTTAAAAATCTCTGTGCTAAGTAGGAAGCACTTACAGTGCCATAGGTAACAGTCGAAAGTTCGTAAATTTTGGGTGATTCATGTTCACTTTCACACCAAACGATTCTCTCCAAATTACGCTGTTTAGGGTTAATTAATATAGTTCGATACATCATTTTAATGTCTGCTGTAAATGCATACGTGTAAGTTCTGAACCTGAGCATCTGTGCATATATGTGTCCTCTTGTATCACTTCTCCATTATATTGAATGTCATTTAAAGATATTCCATTATCAGTTAACGAAGAGCAGTTAAAGACAACTCTAAGTTTTGTTGTGGACTTTTCTGGACGATAAATTCCATGGTGGGTAGTGTAATATGTGATTTCGGGTTCAGTTTCATTAGTCACTTCCTTCATGTGACCCAGTCTTTCATAATCTCTTAAAAATTCACGATATAAATTTAAGTAATTTTCATCTCTAGCTAAGCGATTCCACAGCGATCCAAGTTGTTTGAGGGCTATGTCTTTCGAATTACCTAAACACGAGGGTTCCTTTTTTAAGGGCATAGATACTACATATTTGCCTTCTTTAGTTCTAAAATGAGTATTCGCGTAATATTCCTCACAAATTAGCCTTTCTTTATTTTTAACTATTGGTTCCTCTACCTCCTCTACTTTCCAAACTTTTTCCAAAGTTTTATTCAGGTCCTCATCATGAATCAAACCGCAGTGAACCTTAGTTTAATTTATTGAATCTAAATTACCCGTTACTATATATATATATATATAATCAAATACGCTGTTGACTAACAGTAATTGCGAATATTTTATTTTAATTCTTTCCGGTTTCAATAACTCATAAAATATATTTGCACCTAATAATAAATCAATTTTGCCGGGGGAACATTAAAATTAGAATCCGCTAATTCCACAAAATTAGAAAAATCAGAATTTATCTCTAATGTTTTCTGAGGAATAAAATCAGTAATTTTTTTTAACTACGAGCATATCCAACTCCCTTTCGAAAGATTTATTTTGATTAGAAATCGCCACTTTAACACACCCATTGACAACCATAGAGGCATCATTTAAACACGAGATTAATGTATTTATTCTTTCGGTCTTAAGTTGTAATTTATTCGCGAACTCATTTGAAATTAGACATGTTTCACTTCCCGAGTCTAACAAGGCCCTAAATGTCTGCCATTCTAAATATTTAACTTTCACAAGAATTAAAGCAGTACTCTAAAGGCATTTGTTTTTAAAACATGCTGTTGCCACGATATGTGTTTTGCCTACTTTCGGAACGAAAGATTCAGCATTTACACTCAAGGCGAATTGTGGTTCATCCTGGTTAACCTCTGTCGTCGTCTCCAGGAGGAAAAAAGGATTATTTTTCATTTCTCTGGGATAATGTAATAATTTATTATGCGGTTTAGAGCAGAAACAATTTTTTGATCGACATCTTCTAACGCTGCATTGAGTTGAAAAACATTTTAAACAAAGTCTATTATTTTTAACAAATTCTACTCTTTCGTTTACCGAAAACATTTTAAGTTGTGGACAAAATTGTAAAGCATGAACATTATTTTTACACAATACACATTTATCATTTTTTAACTCGGAAAAAAATACATTCGATGCATCTCGCGGTATTTTAGCATTAAATTTGTTTCGTTTATTATAACTAAAACGCTTGGCATTTTCACAAAAGGGCTTAGAAAATATCTCATTTTTAATTTTGCCTTTCGATGACAAATATATATCGCACTCACGCCCTAACTCATGTGGTTTAAAATAATTCTCTCCCTGTTTTATGCTCATGTGAGACATTAATTCTTTATCGAGTGCGCTCATTATTTTATTCGATACAATTAACTCACACAATGATTTAAAATCATTCACATTGCGCAGCTGACAATAATACTCAAATGTCACGCATAATCGTGATGCAAATGGTACATAACTCTCTGAACTTATTTGTTGCGCTTTCTGAAATCTATTATAGCATTCTTGCGGTGTGGGGGAAAATTCTTTTAATACTACATCTTTAAGCTTACTATAATTATTTAATTCTTCTTCGGAAACATGAACTAGTAAATTATTAACTCTTTCACCTAGAATATTTAAAAGAATTTCGCCTTTAAATTGTTCGGGAACCTCTTTTATTTTGAATGCTTTTTCAAGCGACTGGAAAAATAAATTATATGATTCCACTCTTGAAGGTACAGGTATTGTTAAAGTTTTTACGGACTTTAACAAAGTCTCAACATTAATATTGGCGGCAGTTTCAAGAACACTCTGATTTTGAATATCGGAATTTTGAATTACATTTTTCTGGATATTTGCAAGCTCTAACTGTTTTTGCAATTGCGCTAATTTAATTCGTTCAAATTCTAATTTAGTTTCACTATCCAATCTCTTATTTTTAATTTCCGCCAAAGCATAATCGATTGCAGATTGAACTAACTCTTTATCCTTTTTGTAAACGTCACTATTTACAATTAAGCTTTTTAAGTCATCGATTTTTGCTCCTTCTGGTACAGTTAAATTTAACTCCTCTGCAACAATTTTTAGCTCGTTTTCTTTAATTCATTTAAAGACATATTTATGAATTAAGGCCACTAATAGAAAGATCAATTAATTGCACCTACCTTCTCAGATCGCTGTTTCACGCAGCTCGCTAGAGATTCGGTTTCGCAATCGGTCTCTATTCACACTTTAGCTATCCTTTTTTCTCTGTGAATTTTGATAATCCAACGGTTTCACAAATACACATATCCATAAGATCGCTTAACTTTGGCTCGTACTGACCATATTTGTCTCAACACAATAAACAACACTAGTAGTGGACTGTGATCTCATTTAATTTCTCTACCCCGTACACTACCTCTCGGAGTTATTGTTACACACACACTGAAGTTTTTTTTACAAGCAGCTAGAGGGCGCTGTTCATTAACAGAACTAACATATACTATTGTTCATTATTTAACATCAGTTATAAATGCTAATTCCGTGAGGCTTAAAACTACATTTCGCTTAAAACTAATTAAAATTTGAGCAACAATTTTAAAAAAAATCCTTTTACATTTTTGTAAACATTGTCGAGCACTTGGCTTTGCTCTCTTTACAATTCAGCTATTACATCAATGTTTTATTTTCTTATAAATGAACTCGGGCAAAAAGCGGGCACTTCAGCCGGTATAATTTTAATGTACCAGTGCTGCACGGAGTATTTTATAACTAATTAATTAATACTAAATTAAGAACAAGTTTAATAAGTATTAATGAGTTCCATGGGCTTGTCTTGTAAAGCAAAGTTTTTATAAGGAAAGCTTATGATTAGAAATTGACCCTCTGAGTTCTTTTTCTATAATTAGCAGATATCTATATTTTGTCTTCTAAGCAGCCACCGCATTTTGCAATATGTTCAATTTAAAAATTAGAGAAAGGAAAAATAACATAACTATTCCATTATTTTATTTATTTGTTTATTTTTGCTTAAAAGTAGTATACAAAATTTATAATACTTATAATACTAATTTGTATGGTTTATAATTAACATCGCCTATTGCAGATTTAGCATCAAAGTGCATTATTAATGTATATGGGGGGCGCGATAAAAATTGTGATCGAAAAGGGGTGCCAGTATTGGAAGTTAGAGAAGCACTGCCTTTAAAGATATGATTGGCATTACACCTAACGGAGCTATAAGCTTCATATCAGAATTAATCACTGGTAATATATCTGATAAAGAGGTTTTTATAAGAAGTAAACTGATGGATTGTAAGATTCACCCGGAAGTTTAAAAATCTTTATAGGTTTCGCGGCCATCGAGGAGAGAGGAAAGACGGAGGACGAAGGTGAACAAGAGAGAAGAGAAGGGAAGTGAACAACATGGCGGAGCAAGAGGACATGACAGAATGAGCGGGATAGTTGAGGAAGATAGAAACAAAATGGCGGTAACAACTTAAAATTAAATGTATATATTTAGTTTTTTCTTTTTGTGTTGTGTGTGGCTGTCTTCGGAATAAAACTCTTTAGCCATTAAAGAAGTAGTGACTTTATTGTGCCTGGATTTTCTTGTGTAATCTTCAATTGAACGAAAAGAACCTACATAAATGTTTAATTTTTTTGTACCTGGATTTCTGATGAAATTGTTCATTTTAAGTGAAAGAACCTACCTAATCCTTATTGGCGCAGTCGGAGTGATCTCAACAAAGATGCCAGGTAAGAAAGAGTGGCCACACTCACAAATTAAAGTTATTATTGTTTGTATTGTAATGTAAAGAGTGCATTATCAATAGCTGTAGTTGTTTGGAATAGATGATATGTTATTGTAGTAAAAGTAAAATAATTTGCAGTTTAACTTATCTATGTTGATTCATTATAGAATGTCTAAAATAACAAATATTGGTCGGGTGAGTCATTAGAATCATTAAATGATCACCGCGAGAAATATGTAGTTTTCTGTCATAGAAAACATTTTTCTAATTAATACAGAGTTTCTCAAAGTGTGGGGCACGCCCCCTGATGGGCCGCGAGCATATCGAAAATTTAAAGATTTAAAAAAATAACCGGAAAGAAGTAAAACAAAATACTTTCTTCCATAATAAAAAAAATACACAACTCCACTGATATAATTTATGTTTATTATCTGGTGTTTTTCCTTCATCAAATAGCTATCGTTGATCCCAAAACCAAATTAAAGAAGAAAAAAAACAATTTGTTTAATTTGGTGTATTTCCTCAATGAGAGATTTTTTTTATTACGTTTTGACATAAAATATTGCTTGTTAAAAGAAAAAACGAAATCCAGCTCCAGAGTAAAATTCTAAGAAGATAAACAATTCATCACTGTAATTATTATTGAAATACTGTACATTAGTTGTAGATAGAAAAGGAAGACATGATTCACTTTTCAGCCAGGCAGCATAATACATTTGCTGATCTTTTGATTGATTTCCAAACTTACTGGTATGGTGAGTTCTACATTAGTTCCATTCCACCTTTTATGTGTTTGTTTTTTGCTGAGGGAAATTGTAAATAATAGAGAGTTTTACGATATTTGGAAAATAATTGATTGATTTGAAGGATTATTTGGTCAAGATTTATTTTTAGTGAAGAACGTCATATTCCTTTTTAGAACATCCGTATTTTTTTTCTGAATACACTTTTAAACCGGGAGCGGTGGAGTGGGGCATCTGTGATCTCAATTGAAGCAAGTTGAAGCTGAGCAAGCAAAAGAAGAACTTGTTGAAAGAATGAATATTATTCATGATTGAGAGAAACGCGATGAACATGAAACGAAAGGAAAATTTTCGAATGCTTCCTAAAGAACTCCATCAATTAAAATATGAAGCCATAAGTGTACCACAGGGTTCAATTCACCTTGTTAAAAAGACACAAGAAAGAAAAAGTTCAACTTGCTATTTGTTGATCACCAAAGGTGTTACGAGTTCGAGCCCAGTATCACTAAAGATCCGCCGTGCAGCAAAGAGATGCTCGTTAAATCTGTCGAGAGCTCAAACGTCCTCTTGTTGGAGTGATGTGGTAGTTAAAAGAGGCCACACATCTTAAGTGTCGTCCTCGTCACTTGACCATGGTTCAAAATTACGAGGTCCGTCTCCCAAAGCCCTCGTGTAGCTAAACAGTGCGACGTTAATATTCACTCACTCGATCATGAAAGCTCATGAAAACTAATATTACAATAACTTGAACAAAATATGACCGCTTTGACAGCAAATAACATTTCTGTAATATTAGTGAAAAGTGTCTCTGATTTGCGTTCTTTATTAAGGTCTTGCACTTTTGAATCATTTTAGTTCAGTTTTATTGGATTTTTTCCAAAATCATCAAAGAAAAATTGAACATTCCTTGAAAGTCGGTAAGTATACTTTCTCTTAATTAAATTATTCACTGGAATTCTGATTTGCAACGTGTGCAGTAAAAATAATTATAAACAAATGATTCGGGTGACTGGGTCCCCACACACTACTATTAGCGTTAGCATCGAGTGCGCGCTTGCTTCCGGGTTAAAACATTTTGAAGTATTTCTACTTTAAATATTAAAAGTAACACAATTATTATTCAGCGGAATTTTATATTCTTTTTCATTATTTAACATTAATTCTAAATGCTAATTCTGTGAGGTTTAAAATTACAGTTCTTTTAAACAGTTATTTTCAATTATAGCATTTATCTATAAGAAATCATTTTACATTTTTGAATACAATGTCGTGCACGCAGTTTTACTCTCCTTCCAGTTCAGCTATTATATCAAGAATAATGTTTTATTTTTTAAAAAAATGAACTCGTGCGAAGAGCCGGTGTTTCAGCCAGAATACATTTAATGTATCAGTACAGAAGAATTTGTTTTATAAATAATTTCTTAATACTAAATTAAGAACAAGTTTAATAATTATTAGTGACTTCCATGGGCTTGTCTTGTGGAGCAAAGTTTTTCAAAGGAAGGTTTAATATCAGAAATTGACACTGTGAGTTATTTTTCTATATTTAGCTGAGATCTATATTTTTTCTTTAAAGTAGCCACCGCAAAAAATCCGGTTTAACAAAGATAGGATGTTGAAAATAGTAATAGTATAGGAAGTGCTTTCTTTTTCAGTGCAGAAAATTCAGCATCCACCTCTACCCAAAATTCAAAGAGGGATTTATTACAAAATTTCCTTTTAATTTTTCACTGGATGTGAAATCTATGAAGATTTCTTCTTCGGAAGTTGAGAGCTCTTCTGGAGTACCTTGAAATAGATCTCTAATCCACTCGTAACATGCTACCAAGTTGTCTTCATCAAGAAAATACTTTTTAAAATTCTTTGCCACCATAGCTAAATGATTTTACATGGTTTTAAAAACAACTTTCACATATTGTTCTTCAGATTTGTAAGTTTTAACACATAACGCGAGCTGAGGCATTTTCCCCCATCATTTACTTCAGTAGTGGTAAATCCAAAATGTAAGTATTTTTGAGAATATTTCCTTGATTTAATTTTCGTAACCATGCTCGTCTGTGCACTTGTTGATTCTTTATTATCGTCGAATGTTTGCTTACGACTTAAAAATATATGTATGATTTTGTTTTAACCTACTGCCGTAAATACTTAATTACCGTGAATTACAATTAACGTGCAAATTAAAAAATGTACATTCAAGCTAGATTCTGTAGCTATAGAAGTATCGAGTCGACCAAAACTGACTGGAATTGTACGAGGAAAAGCATTTTTACATGTTTTGCGCAGACGTCCGATAGGTTGCCCAGACTCAGGCAAACGTACCCGATAATGCCAGATATGATGGATATGATAGAGAGCAACATAGACTAGACTATTTTACTAATGACATTTGTACTTTGAGAAATGGATGCTGAAGGAAATAAATCTATTAATTAAATATATCATTTTGCGATCTGTTTCAATTTAAAAATAAGAGAAAAAAATGACATAATAATAAGTACGTAATATATATATTTTAAGTAATTTTCTTAATATATATATATATATATTAATTAAAAGTAACATATACAAAATTTAATACTTATACAGTTTATAATTGAGATCGCGTATTGTTGCTTTAGCGTCAAAGTGTATTTTTATTGCTGTAAATACAATATTGTTTTACAGGGAGGAGGCGACGAAAATTATGAGTGAAAAGTGGGTCGCCAGTATTGAAAGTTTGAGAAACACTGAATTAATAGTATCATCTATTCCAAGAATTTGAAAAGATATTTGTGTTTCATCTGAAACATTAGGAAAAAGATTGTAAATATATTTTTATTGAACATCAGTTCAGATAATTATTGTGTTTCATCAGAAACAATATAAAAAATTAGATATATAATTCTATTGAACGCCAGTTCAAATAATTATTGTGTTTCACCAGAAACGTTACGAAATGTTGGTACATATTATTTCTATTTCTATTGAACATCAATTCAGGTATTGTTTGTGTCAAATCTGAGACTTTATAAAGTATTAGAATACAACTATATTTTTTAGTGAAAATCAGTTTATATAATTGTTGTGTGTAAAGTATAAAAATTTGTTTTGAGTTTTAGGTATCAATGACTAGAAAAGAAAGAATGTTTTTAATTCATACCTCAAATTGATGGATGATTTATGGCATTAAAATATTGCTGAATTAATTCAAATGTCATTTAAGCAGAATATCTAAGTAAAGGATATACATATTTTTTTACGTGAAAAGTACATTATTTGTTGAAAGATTTATTCATTATTTCACTCAATTGCACAATATTTGGTTTGTTTGTTTTTTTAAAGAAAGAAGAGAATATGTCATATATTCATTTCCTTTTCTGTACGCGTATGACTCATTTATGAAAATAAGATTTTAACCATTGCTGAGAGAGAGTACGGAAAAAATAAATAAAAGTGCGAGCGGTTGCTCAAGGTAATAAGCAGAACTGTCTTCGCAACTGTGAATTTTTTTTATTATTATTAAAGTGTAATAACTTTTTTTTTCTTTTGAATACTGTTAACTATTATGTCTGCAAAAGTAGAACCTGTATTTATGAGTATATGATTTTTTTTGAAGTATCAGATATATGTCTTATATGTTTTTAGATTACTGATGGTTTTCATTTTCACTAAAAGGTTGATTTTCTTTTATTTTTATTTGGATTTATTTTGTGAAAATGATATGAACACAGATACTTTTTTTGTTATGATTTATGATAATCTTTAGAATTACGAAAAATTTAGATATTATATTATGCAGCAGAAATCTTTATTATTATTGCAGTAATAATATTAAGTTGAATTTAATTTTGGTTTATCATATGTGCAAAATCTAGCATCCAAGGTATAAATTTGAAAATTTTATACTAAAGAAATACAAAACATTTATTTTTTAAAAATAAGATCACCCTTGATTAATTAAGCATATTGTTGTGTTTTGAAATTAGAGTGTTATTGATTGATTTAGGATAACTATAGTAAGGGGCGAGATGGCATTTTTAGGAAATGGATCAAAAACAGACCTGCAATATATGGCTACGGAAAAGTGAGTTGAAGATGTCCTTGGGATGAGAGTGTTTGAGTTGAGAGATGCTATCTTGAATAGTGAATACTTCGACAAGGAGTTTTGTGGAGAATTTTTAAACACTATTATAGAGGAACGCGAGAGAAAAGAAGAGATAGAATTGGATGGGGAGAGGGAAAGAAAATACGAGATAGAATTCGATTAGAGGAAAAGAAAAGAAGAGATGGAAATAGTGGAAAGGAAGAGACGGGCCGATTTCGAGCAGAGGATGAGGGATGTCGAAATGGAGTTCGAAACCCAGAAAAAACTAATCGAGTTGGAAGGAGAAGGTCATTTCACAAGAGCATGCCTAGACATAGAAGTGTCCACAGGTAGAGGCAACATTGGAAACAAAGTGAGATCCAACCTTAGCAGTGAGACCAGATTCAAGATTGAAGTGGAGGATAGACTCAAGGCTGATGAGGAAGCCAAAGCAGTGGAGGAAGGGCGGAAGATGGAAGAATGAACGAAAGAATAGCTTTGGAAGGAGAAATGAGATTGAAGAAAGAAAGATGGCTTCTGGAAGAGCAGATGCGGCATGTTCAAGAGAAACGTAAAACGAGCACGAAAGAAGAACAGAAGTGTTTACCAGAAGAAAGATGTAAAAGAATGAACGAGCAAAATCAATTGTTAAATGAAGAGCAGGAAAAATTGTCAGATGAAGAAGTGGAGTTAACCCAAGCAATCGAGAAGGTTCTTGTATCTAAAGGTGAACAAGTTCAGACGCGTAGTGAGGCTCAATATGCCGCAGCACAATCTGTTGTTGTAGAGAAAGAAAGGGAAGAAATATCAGTTGATGTGATAAAGGGTAAAGATGATCTTAATTCCGTAATCCTTAGCAAAGAAAGAATTGACTTTGAAGAGGATGAAATTGAAGAAGAAAAGCCAAACTTGCCTAAAAGAAAGCGCAAAAATTTAAGCAGAAGGACAGTTGCCGAATTAGAACAAAAAGTGATTCTAAAAGCCTCAAGCAATATGGTACTTATACCCCAGCACTGGAATTTTAGAGGCGAATATTCGCAGGATAAAAGTGAAATGGGAAAATTTGCATGGAAACTGACGAATTTTATCAAGCGAGATGGTACCGTGAAGATACGACGATCATCGCGAGAAAATCGAATGATGATGAAACGAGTTCGATTTAAATTGAGAACACACGACAACATCTACCGAGACGGGAAGTTTTGGGGTGAAACCCGACTCCTAGACTTTAAGATCGTTGACCCAGGGTGGATGAAGAAGGGAGTTGTACGTAAATCGAGGAAGAATTAAATAGAATTTGAGAAACGTTGTTTTTAACGACGTGCCAAACCGAAAGTGACCATTCGGAGAGATAAAGCCTTGCCTCTCTTATACTGGGACCGAGGAAAGTGGAGTTAGAGACATAATCATAATGTATCTTTACTCTCATTAATGGTTTTTTTTGGGGGGGGAGTTAATGTTGTATATGTATAAATGGTAACCGTCATATTCGGTTAAAAGTGAAATTTTCATAGAGTATTTGGAAATCGTCTATTATTGATTGATTTATCTATTAGCTGTTTTGGAGTATAACGTATACTTATTCTTATGATTGTTTTTTTTTGTTGGTGTTGTATATGCATATATGTTAACTATAGTATTTATTTAAAAGTGGAATTTCCATTGGTTGCTAGGAAACCGTCTATTACTAACTTATTTTTCCCTGTGTACTCTTAGAACTAATTTAAGAATGTCATTGAGTAGCTCGATAGTCATATAGTAAGATAGTGCACTCTCTCTTCAACTAAAGTTTAGATGTTATGTGTGTGTGACTAACCTCTTTTTCTTGTAGCACCTGGTCATTGAAGATGACGCATGTGCTTCCGTTGGCGGGGCATGTAAGATTCGCCCGGAAGTTTAAAAATCTTTGTAAGTGGCGCGGCCATCGAGGAGAGAGGAAAGACGGAGGACGAAGGTGAACAAGAGAGAAAAGAGGGGAAGTGAACAACATGGCGGAGCGAGAGGACATGGCAGAATGAGCGGGATAGTTGAGGATGATAGAAACAAAATGGCGTTAACAACTTAAAATTAAATGTATATAGTTAGTTTTTTCTTTTTGTGTTGTGTGTGGCTATCTTCGGAATAAAACTCTTTAGCCATTAAAGAAGTAGTGGCTTCATTGTGCCTGGATTTTCATGTGTAATCTTCAATTGAACGAAAAGAACCTACATAAATGTTTAATTTTATTGTACCTGGATTTCTGATGAAACTGTTTATTTGAAGTGAAAGAACCTACATAATCCTTAATTGGATCGTTTAGAGACAAATGATGTTGTAATGGCTAATAAGAGTTTTTTGATTGCCAATGAATTGGATGCAAGTTATATCGCCCAATATTCCTAGGAGACAAAATCCAGTTCGACTTATCTGAAATGGTCAGTAACTGCCAGTTGTCGAACAAGCGAGTTACAGTGGAAAGGGCGATATCAAAAATAAAGATTTTTAAATACTTTCAAGGGGTTTTACCGTATTATAGTTTCCATAATGCTAAAAAGTTTTCTTTATTGCATGCATGTTGTGTAATTTTCACAAACCTTTGATGCAAGTTAAAGGTTTCAATAATTGAATTTTTTTTTAAAAAATTTCATACAAATTTTTATTTTTAGTATTCTATTTTCATAACTTGTAATCTAAATATCATTTTCTTTAAATTCTTATTTTGGAATGGTGGGGCTGGAATATATATTCAATTATTTCATTTGTATATTAGAATTAATGCAAATTTATCGCTTAAAATGAATAATGTAGCACAATTGGTATTTTGAAATTATATTTATTTACAATGTAATACATTTAATTTTCTTTATTATTGGATTGTCCTACAATATTGGTAAAATTCGTTTAAGTAGATGATGAGTGTACTGCCCCAATGTTTTTTTTTATTCCTTTTCTTTAAATATGCATGGAATAAATAAATAAAATGTACTCAGTAAATAAAATGTGCTGCAATAAACTTAATTTTGTTGAATATGTTTTGTTTTTTTTTTTTTTGTATTCTTTAACATGAAAAATTTTTACATTCCCAGTTTTGTGTTAAATATAATTTTCACTGTATATACATTTTGTGTGTGTGTAATGACTGAGTGGTTTTGATAAAAGCATTCTTGATCCAAGGATCATTTTCTTTAAAATCTAATTTTGGAATGGTGGAAATGGAAGAAATACCACTTATACCTTTTTCCATTGAATATAAAAATACATTTAAGATATTTTAATCAATATCTTCATGTAAAAAAATTTTAATGCTTATAGTGTATTCACGTAATGTTATAATTAAATGTCAATAAATGATGTGTAATGAAGTAAAACTGTATTAAGAATTTTCTGTATTCACATAGCATGGGTTAATCTTGTAAAATATACAATTTAGTTCTATTAAAATAAACTTAATTTCTATCACAGAAGGATTCATAATCATTTACCAACTCGATTATTTTATACACTCGTGTCTCAAAGTCAATAGTACCGTAAAATTCGGTGTATAACGTGCACTTGAACATAAAAAATAAAATCGAAAGTTAATGGTGTGCGTTATACGCCAGGTATAAAAAGAATAGCTTAAAAATAACAAGAGATAAGAATAAAAAAAATTACTTCTACATGTATCTAAACACCGTTTATTTTAAAGAATCGACAAGCCTTATGAACTAAAAGACTTTAGTTCTAGAATATAGTAGTTTTTTTCAAAAGTCTGGGATAATACCTCGAATAAATGACTTCAAAAAATAAAAGCAATGTATATTAATATTTCAGAGTTCTTCGTTATACAGCAAATTCACCTAAAAATTAAAAATTCAGATTGAAAGTATAGGTGCGCGTTATACGCCGGATTTTACAGTATATAAAATATACTATTTCCCAGTGCAAGATTTTTATTTTAGTTAACTATGATAAAAAATAAAGAAGCTTGGTTGTGATCACATCATTTATTTTTGTTGAAAAATTTAAATCATAAAATATATGTATTAAACGTCAATTTATTGGTATATAACCGAAAAATGTACATTTTAAATCAATATAATGAATAATAAGTACAATCTACATAAAAGAGGATTCAAATTTGTTATATATTAAAAAAGCACTGCAGATACATTTTGAGCATATTTGATTTGATTGTATCAATTACTAACAATTTTTTTAAAAAAAGAATTGACATTCTGTATTGAAATAAACTTTGTGACAATTTTTCTAGGCAGTTTGCTTTTTGGCAAGAGGTAAGCTAAAAAAATGTTTCTTTCTCTCACTACAGAAAATATACAAAATAATTCATATTTTAAATTCAAAATAAAAACAAAAGGGAAAAAATAGTAATTATGAATTGTAAAAAAAAAAATACAATTTCACCAAAGATTCCTTCTGGACATTAAAAATAAAAAAAAATATATTCAGTGACTTCAAGAAAACCACTTAAGAAATGCTTATCTATTTATGAAATTCATTTAGTTTTAAAAATTCATTTGGTTATCCTTTTTTACACAAAAGTAAAGTTCTGAAAATTATCTTTTCCCAATGATATCATCCCCCTGAAAAATATTTTACTTAAAAATGACTTTTTAAAATTAATCATTGATAAATTAATAATTTGGGGAAGGTAAAAAATCAAAGAAAATTTCCTTAATTTTTCTAAGCATTCCTCCCACAATTTAGCATCAAATTGTACAATTTCAGTATAATAATTTTCTATTGAATTAAAGTTTTTATTTAGCAGAACTACAAACAGACAATTTGTTAAATTACTGACAGCTAATTGGCATTGAATTTGATAGTAATATTTGTGAGTTTTTTCAAGGCAATGATACCATTAGAATTCATTAAACAAAAATCAGGTCTATTATATATTAATTCTTGTACAGAATTACCTTTTGGATTAAAAATGCATTTGATCTCCATTAACATGTAGTCCTCACCTGATCAAATCAATCCATCCGGAGAGGCAGCAATATACTGCTCTAAAAGGATGTATAACTAGACCAGTTTGTCGGACTACATTTTGTTGATTGCATTGTTGGACAATATACCGGATGTAATCTTCATGTTCCAACCCGTACTTTACAGCTGGTATAAAATCTACCAAACCATCCTTTTTTCAAAATTTGAGAGGTTAATGTTTTAAAATCAGCTACTCTCGAAATAATTAATTTGGTGTCGCTTGCAGTGAGGCGTAGCTTTCTTTCCAGATGCCATTCACTGCAATTTTGTCCCATAGTCCTTTCTAATGCTAATGTTTCATCCATGTTCCTATAGTAAATTTTATGGAAAAAAGTGTTGCATCAATATCTAAAGCAGGCAAATTTTCTACACACTTTTGACTGCATACAGCAGCTGGCAAAAGGATAGATTTTTCCAAAATCACTTCACATTCATTCCTCTTTTACCTCCATAAAAGGGCAAAAATTTATTTCATTGTAGTCAAAATTTGTATTCAAAAGCTTTAGTTTCGAAGATTCGCCCTTAAAAATTATGCTAGTTTTCTGTGGAACAGTTTTAGAAGGCTTTGGATGGTGCCAAGTTTGTAGCCGTTCAGTCGATGCATAAAATAACTCGTTTCTGACGTAATCTTCAATTGCATGAAGTAGTGCAAAAACATATTTACAATATGCAGGAGCACTCCCCTGCAGGAGAAGTGTATTTTGCAGTGATTATCTGAAATTAGAAAGAAAGAGCATTATATTTTAAACAAATAAATTGTAAAATTAAAAATTTTAATTTTAATGCATAAGGTTTTTCATATTTACATACCATTCTGCTGAACAATAAACTGGCAAATATGTTTTAGAATTTGTGCCAAAGTTTATTAACAAAGTGAATACTTCATTTTCCAAATCGATTAACTCCATAAACCAAGAAGTTGAGAAAATGATGAAATATTGTGTGTGTATTGTTTTTTAAAATTCCTTTTACATTCCAAATTCAAAAAGTATGATGTAGACTGTATCACTGTAGGTGCATCTGCCATCTAATGGCATACAAAAAGTACAAGGTAGAATATACTTGGATTCAATGTTATTTTTCGTGATCAAGGAGGTTATCGATTTGACAAGTGAAAGAAAATCAGTAATTCAAATTCAGTATTACAATTATTTTTCTTACTGAAAAACTTGGTTGAATCCTAGGAGGACCCACTTTTGGTCGCCAAATTTTGAGCGATAAAGGTTACAATATGGTAACCTTTCCATTTCATCAAAAAATTTGATTTTCAAATCACCGAAAAAAATGGCAACCCTAAAAAAAGTGCAACATTTTTCGCCTTTTCCGAAAAAACGTCATTTTGACATTTGACTTAGCTGGAGGTTGTTAAGAATGTCGTGTGAAAGGAAATTACTTTAAAGTGAGGCTACGATAGGTTTCTTTGTGCTCCTGGGCAGATAGGGGAAGAAAGAGACGTTAGAATGGTGTATGAAAGCTAATTTATTTGCTTCTCGTTATGAATGTTCGAGGTGTAAAAAAAAATATGCGTTTGCAAAAGCGAAAGGGAACGGTTGACGGCTACGAATGGCGTTGCCGCAACCAGTCGAAAGATAATCGCCACGACGTCGTTCGGAGTGTGAGAAAGGGCACTTGGTTTAGCGAAAGCAAACTTGCTATAACTATTATCTTGCGTTTGACGAGATATTGGTTTGGCAAGAGCATGAATGAGTTCGTGATGAATGACTTGAAAGTTAATAAGAATGTGACAAAGTTAATAAGACACACATGTGGCGGCGATCTTACGATCACAAGTTGGTGAATGAGAATTTTCATAAATTCCTTGCATCCATCGCAAGGGTGTATCCACCAACAGATCATGACGAAATGCAAGCGTAAGGTAAGTGCTTTTAACATTTTTTAAAATTGATTTCATGTATTTCTTCGATTTTATCTTTGCGAAACGCCCCTTTTCGTCCTTTTTTAAAAATGTAAATCATGTTGTACACACTGGTTTTAGAATACTTTTTTAAAATGAATTTCATTGCTTTCTCCGTTTTTTTTTTTTTATAATGATTAATTTAATGTATTTATTCGATTTCATCTTTGCGAAACGCCCATTTCATCCCCCCTCCTCCTCCCTCCGCTGACGCATGCGCTTCCCAAGAGTTTTTCATCATTGACGATTTTTTGAAAACCTTCAATTTGGCGCTTTTTGGCGAAAAATTTTTTGGCGCCAAAAACAGCAGTGGGTCCTCTAGGATTTTACCAAAAAACTTCATCATATAAATATCTGTTTTATTAGATTTTAGCAAAAATGAATAACTATTCAGTTACGGCATTACATAAAATTATGAATATGATTACTTAATTTAAATTGATTTATTGATATCCATAAAAAAAATATTTTGGCTATATTTCAGCTCCTGTCAAGTCAATTTGTCTTTTAAGTTTCATAACACCCATTTTTTCTTCATGCTTTTGATATTTCGGTTCCATTTATTAGGCTTATGGTTTATTCTTCGTTCAATTATTTGTTGAAAATTTTTAATTCATAAAATTAAAACAATTTTCAGATTTAATGCAATGGCTAAAATTAGTTGTTCAGTGGTGTTATTTGAAATACAAATAAATTTTTAATAATATTAACACTTTTTTATCATTTAATCAAAAGATTGTTATGGATTAAAAAGTTAAATCAGTAAATTCTGTAAACATCTAAAAACGTAAATTATTAAATGAATATTTAGTTTTTTGTAGTAATATATGAAACATTATTTATCATAAATTCATAACTTGATAACTTTTTTAAAACAGCATTGGATGTGAATAACATAAGTTTCTCTCTCTATTTAAAGAATATATGCATTATCAAGCTTTTTAATCTTGTACAGTTTTATGGTTTGATTGAACACATTATATTTCAAAATAACGTATGATTGTATAATTATTGCTTCTTTATCATTTAAATCTGAATTTTAAATGATAAAGAAGCAATAATTATACAATCATGTTATTTTGAAATACAATGTGTTCAATCAAACCATAAAACTGTACAAGATTAAAAAGCTTGATTACATATTCTTTGGAAATAGAGAAGAAGTAATGTTATTCATCCAATGCTGTTTTTAAAAATTATCAAGTTATGAATTATGATAAATAATGTTTCATATATTACTACAAAAACTAAATATTCATTTAGTAATTTACGTTTTTAGATGTTTACAGAAAGCTGATTTAACTTTTTAATCCATAACAATCTTTTGATTTAATGATAAAAAAATGTTATTATTAAAAATGTATTTGCATTTCAAAAATAGTGAGTAAAAAATCAAGACAAACAGTTATCTAATAAACACAGTTCATACAGATTATATATTAATAGGAACAAAAAATAATTCATAGCTCACCTGCGGGGTTGTTCAATTTCCACAGAAGGTTGGTACGTTACTCGCTTTTTCATCTCCGCACGGACTTTGCAAACAAAATAACAGATGCAACTTGCAATAACAAAATTTTCATTAGCAGCGTCGTTTGGCTCGGTGAACGATATACTGTTCTAAATCCATCATTAAAAAAACTTTTTGTCCTTTGCCCATTTTAAATAGCACGCTATTATTTCCAGTGATTTGGGAAAAAAGTATCGGCGTAATGGTCGCAGTTCTATACTATCAGCCATTCTTGGGTGCAAAATAAAAACGATAATAAACTAAAAAATAACTAAAAAGAGCTAAATATACTAAAATTAACCTAAAATATTAATAAATATTTTAACACTGCAAGTAACCAGTATTAATGAGGGTTGATTCACAGACATTGAGACGCCTAGGCGAAATCACGTGACGAGGATAGCAACATATCCCCGCGCGTTTTGAATCAGTGTGTAAATTTCGTATGCTTGATATGTTTTACTTCTTGTGTGTGAAGCTTATTTCTGAAATTTTATTCATTTTTATTATATTTTTTGTATTATCCTTGTTTAATAATTAGGTATGAAGTATTTTTTTTCGTAATTTTTTAGCATAACTTTGTTTCAGTTTAGTATATTTGTCATTAGGTGTTAGTGTGCGAAGCCGGTAGCCTCTTGCAGTGTTTGTTTATATATTTATTAATAGTTCTAGATTATTTTTAGTATCCTAATAATCAGTCCTTTGTTTTCATGTAGTTTATTATGTTTATTTACGCACGAAAATGATTGACAGTATAGAATAGAGACCATTGAATTTGGAAAAACTTCTCATATGTGTACAATTATTTGTTGGTACATATAG